>JALHBW010000030.1:0-246254 GCA_024339985.1 Tolypocladium endophyticum | reverse complement strand
CCCGTGGGGGGGGGGGGGGCAGAAATCCATGGCGCTCGGAGACAAAGAGTGTGGCCGCGATCGCGTGTCGGGCAGCGGACAGCAGCCAGGGGCAGAAAAAGGGAATTCCAAAAGTAGCCATCTTCAAATGCCAGTATACGACCCTTGACGCCGTGAAACCCGTGGTATCGAGAGGAAATGCCGCGCGCTGTTCAAACGCTTTGCTTTGCTATGCAGTCGCAAGCTCTTATAAAACTCAAGGAAAAACAATCGGAAATCAAATGACGCTTCCCCTCATTCAGACGTTGAAGCGTCGAGATCTTTGGCGGCTCGTCGGAGGCTCATTGCGAGGCGGCCACACACCAATGGCGGTGGAAAGCCCAGGCGCTTTTCTGGCATTCCTTGCTGCAGTATTTGGTACGCCGACATCGACGACATTTGGCGAACTGCCGTGTGTACTCTTCCCACTTTCCGCATTGGTAGTACGCACACTGACGGATGCCGCCGCGCGTATCATCCTTGCGGCAGAGATTGCGCATAACGACGCCCGCCCAGTATTGCATGTCGGTGCTATGGTATCTGACGGTGAATTTTTCAACAAGTGGGAACAGGTTGAAGTCGTTGGGCAAGAGATATTCTTCGTCGGCAGCGGCGTCGGACTCGTCGGCATCAGATGCTTCTTCTTCTTCGCCATCGAGAAGATCGAGATCCTTGCCGATGGTAAGGTTTGGCACGAGATGGCTCTGTTGGAAGTAAGAACGCAGGCCGCAGTATTTGGAGACGTAAGCGAGAAGCTGCAATGACATGAGGACATCCTCCTCGCGGGGCATTGCTGTAAGCATTTGTTGGTTCGGAACGAAGTGACGGTCTAGCAGGTAGCGAGGGACGGCCGTGTTGGGCGCCGTTGGCTGCGAGGGTGTGACCATGGCAGGCCTATTTGGCGACAAGCCCATCGGCGGTACGGGCGTCGGGTTCGCATTGTTTCCGATACTGCCCTCAATGTGAGCGCGATGGGTGATGTTGAAGGTTCCAGCGTCCTGATGGGTCTCCGACGCGGTTGGGTTTGCCAACTCCAAGGAGGCTCCGGCTAGGATGCTCTCGCCGTCCTCCATGGAGATATCCTGAATGCCAACGGCCGATTGAATATCCGTGGTTCCTGTCATCTCGGCATCTGGGGACTCATCAGACGGCATACTGTCTGCATTAAGATCGTCCGCCTCGACCGTAGAATTCTGGTGTCTGATGGATGGCCTTCTCCTCGGCCGGTTGGCGCCATCCAAATTTGTTGCTGCTCGAACCGTTGGCGAGCGCAGTTGCGGCGGCGGAAGAGGCGTGGTGGGTGAAGTCGGCTGCGAAGCCAGGTCTGCGTGACCGAATGGGGCCATTGAGGCCAAGCGGTCAACGTCGCGCACCGGCCGGACGAAGGCGTCGATGCTGTCCAATCCCGACCCGGGGGTCGCCAGAGGCTGCAAGGGTTGGCTGGGGGTGATGGCCCCTGCATGTCGGCCATCGGTGCCACGGAAACTGTGACGATGGCGCGCGGGAGCGATTGGTGGGCGTTCTGGAGTCGCCATGACGCTCCGTGGAGGAACCGGCGCGGCGGAGTCGGTGTTTGGTTGCATAGCGGCGGTGGATGGGCCAGCATACGTGGCAGAGACATCAATGGACGGAGGAGGGCCGTTCCTACGAAGGGATCTTGGATCGGACTCAGGGCGGCTGGAGCGGTTGGCAAAAGAGGGAGTGGCTTTGGAGGAGTTGCGGTGGTCATGGCCGCGGTGTCGGCGGTGGTGGTGGTCGTGCAACTGCTTCTGGTTGGCCTCTTCGGCCTTTTCGCGGCACTTGTCGATGACCTTGATGTAGTTGTCGAGGATGGTGGCAATGACGGGCACCATGTCGGCCTCGACGACGCGTGTCCGAACGTTTTCGGTGCCTCGCACACCGATGTTGACGACGCACTGGAAGGCCAGGTTCCACTTCCACATGCCCATCATGTCTTTGCTGCGACCCTGCTTGAGGATGCAGACGAGGCGTTCAATTCCTCCATCGACGGTGAGGATATCGCGGATACGGGCCGATGAGGTGGTGAGGTAGGCGAGGTGGTTGAGCGAGTTGATGAGAGGGAGGGTCGAGGTGCAGTCGAGGGCCCGGCGGTCGTAGAGGGCCGTGGTGATACCCACCGACGCCTTGTTGACGTTGGGGATGCTGAAATTGACTTCTCTCATGCTGGGCAGATGAAGCGGGCAAGGGGCGAATCAGGGTGGATTGGTCGATTGTCGGGGTCGGTGAGCGAAACGCAGCGTTGGGATGACACGGTCGACGCCGCGGACCCCCTCAGGAGAGGGGAGAGCAATGGAGTCGATGCAACAGCCAGAGTGGTGCACTGGGGCGCCGGAGCACGAAGTGCTGGAGGATGAAGACTCGATGCCGTGGTCGGAAAAGACAACGACGAGCCTGGTATGCCCCCGGGGTGGCCGTGTGACGGATTCCGGCCGGAGGCAGACAGTCGACGCGCGGTAGGTCGACGGTCTCGCGGCGTCAGGAAAATGCTGCCAGATGACAATGGTGACGATGAAGATGATGAAGAGAAAAATGATGGCACGGCGGTGGTGATGATGATGGGGTGACGGGGGGGAGGAGGATGGCTGGCAAGGGAAGAGTCGAGTCGGTCGAGCGAAGGCGATGGCGCAGGTGTGTGGTGTTTCAGGCAGGGCTTGGGTCAATCAGGACCGAGACACAGAGGAGGGTGGCAGGGCGGAGGCGAGGATAAGCGTGACTGGAGGGAGGTGAGGGCGGGTGCCCAATGGCGAATCCGATGGCCTCAGCGGCGGCGGCAGCGGCGGCACGCGACGTCGGACGCTGCAGAATTGCGAGGCTCAGGCACGCGCGTTGGAGACGGCGACGGCGGGTGCGAAGGGGCGGCAGCAGCGTTGTTGAAGCAGCCTGATGTTGCTCTCGGTCGACGGTCGTGCACGGCGGCAGAGGCCAAGAAGGGAGGCGAGGCGAGGCGGCGGGAGTGGAGGGCAGAAAAAACGGCGACGGCTGGCCCCGGGGGTGGTTGGCGCCCCAGGCTGCAGCGCCCTCTGCGCGGTACGGGAGCCGTACGGAGCCCCCTACGTCGTGTGCGGAGCATTACTAAGGGTACCCGACCCTCGCAGGACGGGACGTGGCCCAACACCTGCCTGCAGCGTGCAATCTACAAGTACGGAGCCCGAGGTGGCGGCGGCGGCGAGCCCGGGGACCACTGTAATCATCGCAGGCTCCAGTGCGGCGATCCAACGGCCTGGCGCCGGGCGTGAGCGCCTGGGCGGGCGACCGTGATGGCGCGACTACAAGTACGGGCCTCCGTGAACCAGCGGGCGATGTGCCCTTCGCTCGCGTCAAGCGTGAAGAACACGACGATCCCATACACCTGCCACGGCCCCAGGGCGTGCCAGCTGCTTTTCCGCCCCCACTGCAACATGCCCAAATAAGGTGACCTTGTGTGGTCAATGCCAGCTGCACTGCATTATCCAGCCCCGTCCCTCAGCATCACGCAGCACCGGCCGCCCTTCGTCCATGCACCGCTCGTCCGCGTCCCTCTTCGGGTAGCGCGTTCTGGACCCTACAGTCGCCTGCTCCGTGCCGCACTGTGTCCACTTGCCGCCTGCGGCGCTTCGACAGCCAGGCCCGCAGCGCGCCACCGCTGCCCGCATCCGGCAGCTCAGGGGCGCCGTCACAGTGCGGGAGCGGGAGGCGAGCCAAGGAAAATCGGAAATACGCCGCTGATCTCGGGGCTTCCAGAAGTGCGTTGCTGATCTCGGGAGCTCCTGATTTGCAGAGAACCAGGGAGTTTTCCTTGGCACCAGCTCCGCCGTATCACGATGTAAAAGTGGCTCCCTGGTCGAGGCCATTGTCTTGTCCGAAAACCACGAGGTAGAGATGAGACTCAGGGGGCAAGAGTTGGGCCCAGGAGTCGTGTCTCGCCTCCGCGTGACATCTGATGCCTTTCGCCATTGACGCGAGCTAACGAATCCTTCGACGGCATGGCGCAATGTGAGACTCTGCTGCACCCCGTCGAATGCGCTCAGGTACTCAAGGGATCCATCGGGATTATTATCCTGCCCATTCTCTATTTGATATTCTGCGCTTGCGCAGGGCAGATCAAGCACTACACTATTATAATACACGAGCCCAGTCCGGCGAAAACGTTGACGGTCCATGAGGTCGGTCTCCGTGGTTGCCTCCAGAAAGCTATCTCCGCCTTCAAGCAAATCACAATGCAATCGGAGTACTCGAGGCAGCCGTGAAGTAGACCTGAAGACAACTCTCATCGCGGAGCAAGAGCGTTGCATGACTCTCTGACCTGTTGCCGTTTAAGTAAGGTAGCCTTTGTCATCGCATCATGCAATACCAATAGAAGCAGCCACACCCGGCAACATTTGACAGTGTTGGCTCGACCCAGCTTGCATAGTGATGAGGCACGCTGTGCTGAGCCTCTAACATCTCGGCTCGTGAGCAGGCGTCATGTCGCTATTGCGTAGCGCTGCACATCTATGCAGCTTACACCGGTCAGATTGAACGGGACGTGCGCTTTTTCTAATCTCTCCAATGATGAGGAGACGCTGAGGGTTCGGGACTATTAATCCGGGGCATGTCGGAAACCGAGCGTATACCGCTGGCATTTCTGCCCTCGTAGGACGGATCCCGTAGGGCAGCGAGGGGCGAAGTAGGTTAAGGGCTCAGTCGCCGCTGATTTTGGCGTGCCGAAAGTACTTCATGCCAACCCAAGCCACCACGACCCAGACCCAGGCCATTACGGCTGTCATGATGATGAGCGCCGGGTAGTACCCGACAATCGGCAGTGTCGGATCATCCTCGAGCTCCGGCGGCGCATACGGCGTTTTGCCCACATCCCATGCCCAGAGCCAGATATCGAGACAGGAGCCCATGCCGATGACGAAGACGAACCAGGTGACGGTGAGCACCACCCAACCCCACCACTCCGTTTCCGAGTAGTCCCAGTCCGAGTCGGGGGGTGGAATCGCATTCGTAGAGATGCCGCTGTAAGACAGCGGCGACTTGGCTTGTTGAAAAGACTGCCGGCGGCTTGCCGTGCCGCGGTTGCCAAAGTAAGACTCGGACCCCGAAGACATGGACAGCCCGGGCCGTGATGGCTGTGAGGTGGATGGTAATTGTAGCACATCCTCCTCGTCTGTGGTTGAAATATACGAGTTGGAGCCTTGTCCTCCTCGATCGACGTGGGAGCCCGCGGCAGCCCCGGCCGTGGACGTGGATTGAGAGGAGCTTCCGTTTGTCGTCTGACTGCCGGCCAGGGCATCGTTCGATGGCTGCTGCGAGAGACCTGCAACCTTGAAGCCCAGGGCGTCATGGTCGCCGTTGGGAAGGGATCTGGATGAATCCTGATCCACGTCCGCTGCATGCCAAGTATCGATGGTCAAGGCCCGGCCTTCTCGCTTGTCGCGCTGCGCGCCCCGACCCAGCAGCGCTACCTTCCTAAGGGATCCTCTGCGTCGCCGTGTCTTGTGCTGCTGGACCGCGGTAGCCATGGCGTGCTTCGAGGTGGCAGGAGGGGTGCCTTCATCGTCGGGCCCCTGGTGCGTCTTGACTTCGGGCGAGGCTCGCATGAAGGGGAAGCGGGAAAGGAGGCTCGATCCGGACGAGGCTCGGCGGTGCGCCGCTGCCGGCGCCGGGGAATCATTGTGCTGGGCGCTGGACGTGTCTTCGTCCATGGCAAGGAGCGGGAGCGCCCCCGCGAGGTCGCGCGCGATGCCTTCTTTACGTTCGGGACACGTTGGGCCGTCGGGACTCGACGCCTGGGCTGATCAGTGAAGCGGCATAGCGCGCACTGCTGCATTCGAGGCGCTGGCGCCGGGTACAGGTGGGCCGAAGCTGGCAAGTTGGGCGCGCGGGCAGCTTCCGCAAGGCCGCAACGAAGGCGCGAGCAGGACGATGGTCGTCGACTTTGAGGCGGGTTGTTGGAGTTGAGGAGCACCGGCACCTGTTAGCGTCTGTGCCGCCACCACCGAAGTCCACCTCCCTTGCTCCCGACGGGCGACCACTGTGGCACCGACAAGCACAGACGCCAGGCCTGCCTATCAGGGTGCGCGGGCCACTGATGCCCTGCGATAACCCCTGGGCCCTGGCCTAAACCCAATCTCACGAGCCGCAGCCCACTCCATCCCCCCGTCTTTCGGCACTCCACAGCCTGCCTTGTCCATTCGAGCATAAACAACTGCGCCGCAGTCTTGCCAACCTGTTGTTACACCGTGGACGCAACGCAGTTGGTCCAGACCGAACCGCATCAGCCAGCCAGACGAGCAGCCAACGCTGTCCTCGTCGACGAGAGACGTATCGCCATCGCGCGCGTCGGCATGGCGTGAGTCGCGCCGCAGCACACCGCCAAGCAACACATCACCGATTCCACCAGCCCCAGAGCACTACCGCTGTGGCTGATGGAGCCGAAGGGAGCCTCGTCCGCCCCCCGTCCTCCCTCCATCCTGATATTCGACGACACCGACGCGTCGGCGCAGCCTCACTCCGATCAATTGGACCACGAGGCGTCGCGCTTCTCCTCCGCCGCCAGCCCGAATTTTCTCTCCCCGTCGTTCGCCATGCCCGCCGACGGCGATGCTGGGGAGACGGCCCCGGCGCCCGCGGCCCCGAACCCGTTCAACTTCCAGACCCAGGTGATATCAACGTCACCGGTGAAATCAGTATGTTACGGACAGTCAGACGTGGATCCTCGCTCGCTAACAAGAAGCCACGCAGAACATTGGCCAGCGTCGTGGCCATAGATACAAGCATAGTAGCATCTCAGCCCAGCATCAGATCTTCCAAGAACCGCCGCAGAGACCGCCTCCCGTCCTTCCCGCGTCGCTCCCGATACCCACACTCAAAGAGGCATGGAAGAGCATGCACCGGGACCAGCGCACCCGCCTGTACTGGAGCTTGTGCCACCTCGCCGTTGCCGTCTTCATCTTCTTCCGATCCGAAAGCTCATTGGCGGCCGTGGCCCTGTCGCACCTCGTCTTCTTCGACGCCGGTAGCGCCGCGCTGTGTGTTGCCGTCGAGGTGCTGGGAAACTTCGAGGTCTGGCGCAGAAGCAGCATACGGCACCCGTTCGGGCTCGAGAGGGTCGAAGTCCTTGTTGGCTTCGCCCTCTCCGTCTTTCTTCTCTTTGGAGGTTTCGACCTCGTTTCTCACAACCTCAAGCACTTTCTCGAGACCCTTGGGGACCATGAGGCGCACCATGAGCATGTCCACGACCATGTTTCCGCTGGCTCCATCGACTTGGTCTCAGCCGTGGCAATTGTGAGCACCCTGATCTCGGCCTATGGTTTGAGGAATCACGCTCGCATTGCAAAGGTCATGAGGGTTTCGTACCTGGCTGCGCTGCCCAGCGTCTTGTCCAACCCCTTTCACTTCCTGACCCTTTTCTTCTCGGCCTTGATAGCGCTGCTGCCGCTGCTGTCCATTTCGCTCTACACTTGGCTGGACAGACTCATCTGCGCAGTCATCTCCATAGCCATGTTTGGCCTTGGGATGCGAGTGGCCATCGCCCAAGGGCTCATGCTGCTCATGTCGTATGGAGGCAGCAACGGCGACTCGGGCGTATCGTCCGTCTTGCGCGAGATCGAGTCCGAGTCTGCCATCTCCCGCGTCGAGGCTGCTCAATTTTGGCAAGTCCACTACGGCCTGTGCATGGCGAACCTCACAGTCAACGTGGCGAAGGGCATCGACGAAATATCCCTCGTCAAGCTGCGCAACCGCATATCTTCGCTGATACAGAACCGCCTCGGTGAGGGTTATGGCACGGGCGGCAGTATCCGATGGGAGGTGACTCTACAGATGAACACGGATGCCGGCGCCTGAGAGATTTGTGGCCTTGTTCTTCTTGGATGCCTGAATTGGTTCACTTGTGCCACATTTTTGCCCGTGTTCAGCGTTTACAGTCCCTCATTTGTCAGTTGGGCATGCCTACCCAACATTTCATGAAACGATAGAGGAGACTCAAGAGTATGTATGCAGAATTCAAATAAATATTTGTGTGAGGAGGGTATCCTTAAAGCTATCGTGACGGCTGTCTATGCGCGCAACTGGCCTAGTACAACATGCATACCTGTGAATAGAGAAGAGAGCCTCCGAGAAGACAAGTGCGCGTCGAGCTCCCAGAGAGGAAGGGCACGTCCTACGCCAAACAAATTGAAAAGTCCCAGAACAATATGGACAGTAGTGCCGCCAGAAAACTCCTAAACATCGTATCTCATTCGGGCGAGGGGGTCGAGGCTTTAGAACAAGCCCCAACGCCCACGGCCCTTTTCTGAGTCACGCCTTCGCCCTCCCGCCGCTCGGTCACGCTCCCGCCCCTCCAACTGCTTCAAGCTTTCCATCTTCTCCAAGACCAGCTCCAGCAACTCCTTTCGGCGGATGACTTCGAGATGCTTGCGGATCTTGGGATCTTCCTTGGCGAACTGCTCGATTTCCTCCCGGGAGAGGTGGCGCCCGAGGCGGAGGTCCAGTTCACGGGGAAAGTTGTAGTAAAACTCGGATAGAAGCTCGACGTTGAGGAAGAGCACTGCCGTGGAAGCCAGCTTGGATGCGGCAGCATCCAAGAAAACCTCTGGACAGTAGTACTTGTTCTTGATGGACGCGCACTGCTTGGACTTTACTGCCATCAGACGCATCTTGATGATGTCGGCTCGGTCGCGGAGGAAGACAGCCTCGCGTCCTAAAAAATTGTTAGCATAACCCGTGACTATGCGTTGGGCTTGAAATACCTTTGCTGAGAAGGGCGGCGCTGAAGCCGCCGGCACCGCTCCGCCCATCGCCTTCGACGACAATATCGCCCTTGCGGGCTTTGTCGACAAAGGTCATAACCTCCTTTAGCTTCCTTCGGCCGCCGATGGTCGACTCGAGATTGCCCAAGGCCGCCTCACAATCCTGAAGCTCCTTTTTGAGCACGTCCCCTACATGCTGTCGGCCCTGAGCCCACTCGCGATCCTCCACATCGATCTCGAACTTGTACGGCTTGATGCAGTTCTCGACCTGATCGCTGGTGCTGTAAAACCGCTCGTTGAGAATAGTCGAGGCCGCCTCCAGTATGGCGTTTCTTGCAAAGGGATGGTTCGCAAAATTGGAATTGCTGAGCAGCTTGTCAACGTGGCTTTGCAGCGATGTCGAGACAACGGTTGTGGCCAGTCGTCCGACGCCTAACTTGGTGAGTGAAGACGCAGACGCGTCCAGCTGCCTATGCCAGTACAGGGACGAGGGATCTGCCTTGGGGAGGTCGGCAAGCTGATCCGGCTCCAGCTGCACAACCGACAGATCGGCGATTGGCTTGTTCCAATATCGAGCCGCCATCAGGTCGAGGACCTTTTGGTCCAGAGCTTCTTTCAGCAGCTCTCGCATTTGAGGTCGTCCAAACTCCTCGGCAAATTGCTTGAATGAATGCTTGAAGGCATCCAGACTCTCCGCCAGGTATGATTCGGCGGAAAGGGGACGATCATTGTACTGGACTTTGAACTCATACGTCGCTTCTTCCAGCTCCTGCCTGATGGCATCGCTCGTAGTCTGCAAGCTAGATGACATTGTCTGTTCCAGCACATGCATCAGCTTCTTGCGGAGCGTCGTCGTCCCAACGTTGACACCTGCATCCGGACCGAATTCCAAGGGATGAGACGAGAAGAAGGCGTTTTCATGCTTGGCAATGGTCGACAGTAGGTTTGTCGGTCCTATCTTGAACAGCCCTTGGGACTGCGGCGCTTTCGCTACCACTCCGACATAGCCGAGCCTCAGTGGATATTGCTTGTCGTTCAGAATAGCCGAACCTCTTGTCGGATCGACCAGGTCCATCTTGGTCACGACGCCAATGGTCCGCTCGCCTCGGGGATCAACTCTTCGAGATGCCCGCAGCGCTGTTGAATTCGCGAGATCCACATCGGCGGCTGATATGGCCAAGATGACATTCGGCGGTTGAATGTACTTGTCACACAGTTCCGATATCTTCTGCTTGAGCTCGAGAGGTTGATTCTGACCCACAACTTGGATGTACCCTGGAAGGTCGATGAGAGACAGGTCAGGGACATTTGGTGAGTAGACGGTCAGATGAATGGGGTCGTCAGAAACGCAGTCGGCGTCGGACACCGCGAGGTTCAGCTCCGTCAGCGTTCTCTGGATAGAGGAAAAGTCTGTGATGCGCCGCAGGCCGAGGTCCGGGAATTCGCCGTATTCCTCTTTCGATTCGGGAGTATTGACGAGGGTCAACTCGATGGGTCGCCGGGTTACCATGTTGGACCCCTTGGGGAGAAACTCATGCCCGACAATGGATTCCAAGACAGAGCTCTTGCCCGAAGACTGAGAGCCGATAACGACGATGGACGGTAGTGTCAGTGAGCTCGACTGTCCGACCTTTTGCAAGATGCTGCGGATCTCGATCATCTTCTTCGTCAAGACCATCATCTGATCATCTCGAGCCACCTCTTCGCCGTCGCGAGGGTCCTCTTCGGGCGACTTTTCGTATCCGTACGCAGCCGCTGAGGCACCAACCGCAGCAGCAGCGCCGAGTTTGCTCTGCTTAGGGTCTCCGTCCCCCCCTGAGCCGCCGGAACCACCGGTGCCGATGTCCTCGTGAATTCGCAAAACCCTTTGCAGCCACTCTGGAATCTGCACCTGCTCTTTCGTGTTTTCCCATCCCTGATATGTCTGCTCGGCAACTCCCTTGGCGCTGCCGAATATCGTCGACGCTGTGCTAGAGACCGCATCTTTGGTTGTGGTGAATAAGTCGATTGCGTAGTTGCCAGCTTCTGCAGAACCAGAGTCGGTAAGTATGGGTAAGTATCTAGAGAAAGACGAGAGGAGCGTACGGGTAGCTTGGTACTGAACCCAAGCGAACGCGCCGATGGCCAAGCCGCCGAACATGGCGGGTATTCTGACGAACTTGACCATCAGCTTTGGCAGGAAGCGGGCAAACGAGGCATTCCGGGCTATTACGGCATTGTGGAACGCATTGCCGCCGAACCACATGCGTCTCTGGGTGGCGCGGATAGAAGCGTCTGCTTGGAGGAGGCCGCCCGTTGGCGATCGATGTAAATGTCGGACGGGGTTGACCGAGGCGCGTCGCGTAACTGGGCGAAGCCCAGCAGCGAGCACCCGTCCACTCATGGCGGTGGAAGTCTTCCGCTATGCCTTCACCAGGCCCTTGTGAGAGAGCGAAAGTCCGATACGTAGAGGCGTTGCATGCGAAGGGATGCGAGGGTCGCGAGATGGTGAATGATACATCATACACCCCAAGGGTCGGACCAGGCGCTGTCTAGGTCGTTTCATGGCGGGCGGCGGTGGCACAAGCGCATTGTTGAGGCACCACTGGAGACGACCCACCCATCCCGCTATCGCCACGTGACGCGCGCTATCGGCTGCCATCTGCAACAAAATTTCTGGCATCGTGGGGCCTCGCCGAAAGGCTGTCCATCATCTGCACACCGAATGCCATTTTCGCCGCCATGGCGATCCAGAAGAAGCACGGCAAGGGCCGTCTGGACAAGTGGTACAAGCTTGCCAAGGAGAAGGGCTACCGTGCCAGATCCGCCTTCAAGGTCATCCAATTGAACAAGAAGTATGGCTTCTTGGAAAAGAGCAAGGTCCTGTTGGATCTTTGCGCTGCGCCTGGTGTAAGTCTCTGCTTTCGAAGTCGCGTCACCGTTGCGCCCTGGCTGACACAATGCACAGGGATGGCTTCAAGTGGCCGCCGAGGTCATGCCGGCCAACAGCTTGATTATCGGCGTCGACTTGGCCCCCATCAAGCCCATCCCCAAGGTCATCACCTTCCAGAGCGACATCACGACCGAGAAGTGCCGTGCCACTATTCGACAACACCTCAAGACATGGAAAGCCGACACAGTTCTACACGACGGCGCTCCCAATGTTGGTGTTGCCTGGGCGCAAGATTCCTTCAACCAGGCCGAGCTGGCTCTGCAGGCTATGAAGCTGGCCACCGAGTTCCTTGTCGAGGGCGGCACCTTTGTTACGAAGGTCTTCCGATCTAAAGACTACAACCCACTGCTCTGGGTATTGAACCAACTGTTCACCAAAGTCGAAGCCACCAAGCCTCCCTCGTCGCGAAACGTTTCGGCCGAGATTTTCATCGTCTGCAGGGGATTCAAGGCCCCCAAACGAATTGACCCCCGATTTCTGGATCCGCGGTCCGTGTTTGCAGAGTTGGCTGGCGCGACGCCGAACAATGAAGCCAAGGTGTACAACCCAGAAGTCAAGAAGCGCAAGCGAGACGGCTACGAAGAGGGCGATCACACACAGTTTAAGGAGCTTCCGGCGAGCGATTTCATTCAAACCACCGACCCGATCGCCATTCTCGGTAGCTACAACAAGCTCAGCTTCACGCAAAAGCAAAACGGGGACGTCGCTCTGGCTGCGCTCGACAAGCTTCCCGAGACAACCCCTGAGATTCGAACCTGCTGCGCCGACCTCAAAGTCTTGGGACGCAAGGACTTTAAACTGCTTCTAAAATGGCGGCTGAAAGTGAGAGAGATATTTGGATTCGCCAAAAAGGAGTCCGATGGGCAAGCAGAGGCAGCGGAAGAAGTGGCTGAGGTGGAGCCGATGGACGAAGAGCTCAAGATCCAAGAAGAGCTGCAGGCGTTGAAAGACAAGGACAACTCCAAAAAGAAGCGCGAGAAGCGCAAAGAAAACGAGCGCAAGCAACGCGAAATTGTGCGAATGCAGCTCAACATGGTGGCACCGATGGACATCGGCATGGAAGAATCCGGCCCCATCGGCGAAGGTGCCATGTTCTCGCTCAAGACTGCAGACAAGCCCGCCGCAATGCGTCGGCTAACGCGCGGAAAGATGGCCATGGTGTCAGCACCGGAGAAGAAAGACGGCGACAACCAGACCGACGACGTGGATGACGAGAGCGACGAGGAAGGAGATCGGTTGGATCGAGAGCTCGACTCCATGTACGAAAACTATCGCGAACGCAAAGCGGAGGCCGATGCAAAGTATCGCGCGAAGAAGGCAAGGAAAGAGCGTGGCGACGACGAATGGGAGGGACTATCGGGAAGCGAAAAGTCTCAGGACAGTGACTCGAGTGAGCTGGACGAGGATGACGATTCGTCGGACGACGACGACGACGAGCCTTCCAACGGCCTGCTGAGGGATCTCGATAGCTCTGAGCCGTCTGGTGATGGCCTCTCCAGACGAGCGGCGGCTTTCTTCAGCCAGGACATCTTCAAAGGAATTGCAGACGCCATCCCGCAGGTGGATGATGTTGACGGCGACGAACCAGACGCCAAGTCAAATGGGGACCTCGCAGAAAAGCAAGCGACGCTCAATGGGCGGTCTTCTGATAAGAAGGAGCTGGTTGCGCGAAAGCCTGCTGACGAGACGGACCCTATGGATGACAGCTCTGAGGATGAGCAATTTGAGGCGGTGAAGCGGACGCAAGAAGATGACGACTGGGAGCAAGACACAAAACGACGACCTGATGGAAAGCTGGGTAAGTTTATAGTCCCTGACCTTGTCCCTCCTCTACCTTGATTCCTCCGACTTAAGAGACTCATCCCACTGACCTCGCCCATGTAGACATTGACATCATCACGGCTGAAGCTATGACACTGGCGCACCAACTTGCCACTGGACAAAAAACCAGCCACGATGCCATAGACGATGGGTTCAACAAACATGCTTTCCGCGATCGCGACGGACTGCCGGATTGGTTCCTCGATGACGAGGGGAAGCATGACAAGCTTGCGAAGCCCATCACCAAAGCCGCTGCAGATGCGATCAAGGCGAAACTGCGGGCCTACAACGCCCGACCAATCAAGAAGGTCCGGGAGGCAAAGGCTCGAAAGAAGTTCAAGGCCGCGCAGAAGCTAGAGAAGCTCAAGAAGAAGTCGGACATGCTCAACAACGACGAGAACATGACCGAGAAGGAGAAGGCAGACAGCATCTCCCGTTTGCTGAGCAAGGCTGCCAAGAAGAAGCCGACAGCGCCGGCCAAGTTGGTTGTGGCCAGGGGCTTGAACAGAGGCCTCAAGGGCCGGCCGAAGGGCGTCAAGGGCCGTTACCGGATGGTGGATCCAAGGATGAAGAAGGAGCTGAGGGCTCAGAAGAGGGTGTCTCAGCGCAAGAAGAGGTGAGCGAGAGATGCTGGTGCAGCCGAGGAGAGCATTGCATGCATAGGAGAATCTTGAGCATCTGGAGCAGATACCCACAGCATATAGAAGCCTCTTCATCTTTCGCTACCTTTCCCAAGAGTTCGCAGAAAGGACGCCAGCGGGTACAACGACCCACTAAATTCCATGTCGTACCTGTTGAAATGTTGGAAGTCAGAACACTGCCCAGCAGTTACCCTGCGTAGAAAAATCATGGAGCTTGACACTAACCAGTAGTTGACGGCGACGACAAAACCTTCACCGCCTGGAACACAAGACTGCGTGACCTTGTGGTACCTTTTCGATCGAGGTCAGCCCAAGAAGAAACGGTCAGGTTCTGCACCAAGGCTCTTGCTTTGCTGACGCCAATCCCAAGTATGGACGCCGGGGGGAGTAAGAAGCAACGCTCGACTTACCACATGGCTGGCAGGTACAGCATATCTCCGGGCTCCAAAGTAACTCGCAACGGCCTCGCGTGACGAGAGAGCGGTGAAGAGTTGCTTTGAGGGTCGTCGGGGTCCCAAGTGGCGAACGGAACGGGCTCTGCGCCGTAGTCCAGTCGAAGAGACAAGCCTTCGCCTTCTCTGGCATAGGTCCCTGGCGGCAGCAGCTTCTCGTTCATGCAAGAGTGACACAGAGGGGGCAAAAGAGCGAAGTGTTTCCTGCCGATGACCTGAACGAAGATATTTTCGAAATTGTCCTTGTGCGCCGCTGTGACGGACTTGGAGTTGCCTATCCATAAGTTGACGGCGTCCGGGGATTTCTGAAGCGCTATGCGGGCGAAAGGGATATCCTTCTGGGCGTCCGGGAGAAGCGTTAAGTACTCATCGCGGAGATTGTCGTTTTCTTTGGGTGAGATTTTCAGTTCTCAGATGGTACTTGAAAGAAGGGAGGATAAAGTTCAAGGGCGTGGCTTACGGGTTTGCGCGTACCTCACCTCCGCGTCCGAGGGGAAGTCTGGGTCTGTCTCTTGCCGCGTGACGTACGAGAGGAATTCCTCGAAAGGCTGAGATTCCTCATGGGGCTTTGCGAGAACAGTGGTGCCGTGCTCGGGTGAGAAGGTGGGTGAATCGGCGTTTCTGGAGACATATAGTTGGCACTGAAAAAAGAACAGCGCTTGGTAGGGGAGGGCGGATGCCTACCCGTACGGAGTGACGGCAACGTTGACAGTCTGGCCTTGAAGAGCAGATGCGAGGTACGAAGAGTTCCAGTTCTGCACGGCTTTCCAAGAAGAAGCTCCGCCACGGACGACAAAGGGAGTGTTGCGGGCGACGAAGCGCATGAACTCGAGGGGACTGGGCTCTGAGTCGAGTTCTTCAACCGAGGGGCTGTTGAGCTCGTTGAAAGTTGAGACGAGCTCCTCAAGGGCCGCCTCTATGGTCGTACCTTGAGCCCGGCTGTCCATGGTGATTCGCAGCCAATCAGACTCGGCAATCAAAACATGCAACTGCCCTACGTTGAGGTGAACGAAGACGTTTGGAACAGCTCTGTACGTAGTGGGGGCGGGCCTTGGTGGGGTCTCATCAACTGATGTGGCGTTTGCAACACCAAGGGTCCAACTGCACGTCCGCGAGAGGTAATTGAGTAGTGTGCGTTGCTCGTACGACACTTCGTACAGGCTCGGGACGTCTTGGGGGCCTCATGGGGAGCAAATGGGCGATCGAGGCCCACTGCATCAGAATCTGGTTCTGTCAAGAGCTGAGGGTTGGATTTTCGGAACGGGCCGAGCCTGTGACTGCGATCCCTTGCCATGCAGGACACTTGCAGGTGTGCTCATTGGGGGCCTTGTGCGCTGCAATGACTTGGTAGATGGCCTGCTAAACCTGGCAAGCTGAATGCAGCGGACGTGCGAGCATGAGCGTGTCTTGCGTCGGAGACCCGCACTCAGACTCATTCTCCTCTATTCGTCGCGAAACGCCCCTGTAACTTTCGCCGATGGCGTTTCTATACGATGCCTTTGCGCCCTACGGCCTCATCTCAAGGGAGAGCCTCAGCACGCAAAGGGATGGTCCCCCAGAAATCGGACGAGTAGCTGAACCTTATTCTGTCGAGGCCCGCTCTGTCCCGTCCATCCGGATGGAGGGAGGGTGCCATCAATGCACGCCTAAAACGGCGGGAGACCCTTCTACGACGTCACTGCGACTGACCTCGGCTCACCTCGACTCAACACCACCACAACATCTCATCTGTGTCACGTCGCACGGCTGTCACCAGGCCTGATGTCTCACAAAGTCTGAATCGGCGGCTGCCTTGCTGGCTGAGCAGCTTTTGTCTTTTTCGCTTGCCCGCATTGTGCGACTCCCAGCTCTTCCTCGCGCGCCGTAGCGGCCGACGCGAACCCACACCATCCACCAACCCACTGGGTATCACAGCCGATCGGCGCCCGAGTTTCCCAGCCCATGTCTCGGTAATCGGAACCGCCTTTGCAAGCCAACGAGACGCGTCCACCGCGCGGCAATCGCGGCCTGTTGGGAGCTTCAGCGGCATCGCCATCGAGTCACCATGATCTGGTACCTCTTGTATCCGCTGCGCGGGTGAGTCTTGTCTCCAGCCCTTCAAACCCAAACGATCAAGCTAACCTTCTTGGCAGAACCACCGAGGCGCCAACTCTGCCTCCCTCGCATCCGCTGCATGCCATCTTTGCCCGCTACGGCCGTTATGCTGCCCGTCATGTCGTGTCCACGCTGCTCATCTCAGCCACCGTGGCGACCATCCTCCTCTATCCCATCCCTTTCCTCTTCACAAGCGACTTCATCAACGGCGCGTCCAACCTGCCGCACCATGTCTGGACCGTTGCTCAACCGCTGGCCTACGATGCCGCCATGGAGCCCGACATCATCATGCGCTCCATGTGGGTGCACGCTAGCTACATGGAGGCTCTGAATCCCGGCCTGCTCTCCTCGGCTCTGGAGCTGCAGGACGAGTTGCTCGGCGTCACCAAGAACTTCCGCCCAGCTCGTTCCCGCGACAAGGCCGCAGCTGCCGTCTCGTCGTACGATGGGTCTCTATCGCTGGCTCAGCGAGATGCCCTTCACGTTGCCAACGGGTTGACTAACCAGTCCTGGTTCTTTCACTCACCCTTGCTCTACTGGAGCTGCTCTCGTGAACGCATTCTGGCCGACGACGACATCATGTCCACCATCAACGACAAGAAGAACCAGTCGACGTCTGCCAACGTCACCCTCCGCCATTCCATCGTCTTCAGCGGCAAGCGCTTCGAGGAGCGCCGCTTGCTGGCCGCCGATACCCTCGTCATCACTCTTCTCCATCTCCGCGACTCGCCCGTAGGCCGCGAATGGGAGAAAAGGGCCCTCACGCTGCCGCAAAAGGTCGGCGACAAATGGGACATTTATCCCCCCGACGGACGTGCCGCCTCGAGCCAGCTATACGAGTTCCAATTTCGGCCCATTTCGACGCAGGACATAGCAAGTCTTGCCGTCGCATACGGTCTCACTTTTCTCTACGTCCTCGTTACTTTGTCAAAGCTGCGAGCTGTCAAGTCCAAAATTGGTCTCATGGTGACCGTCGCCACGCAGATCATCTTCTCCACCATGTCCAGCTTTACTGTTTGCGCCATCTTCAACATCGATTTATCTCGCATTCCACGGGTGTCGTATCCTCTTGTGATTTTGTCCATGAGCCTCGAACACATATTCAGGCTCATCAACGCCGTCATACTCACGCCGGCCGAGGACACCGTCAGCAACAGGATAGGCCAGGCATTCGGGTCAACCGCCGTCGTCAACCTGGCCAGCAGCCTGCAAAATGTCTTGCTCCTGGCTGTCCTGTCACGGCTGGTGTCACAGGGCGTGTCCGAGTTCTGTGTC
The DNA here is from genome assembly GCA_024339985.1 of Tolypocladium endophyticum. NCBI lineage: Eukaryota > Fungi > Ascomycota > Sordariomycetes > Hypocreales > Ophiocordycipitaceae > Tolypocladium > Tolypocladium endophyticum. The sequence goes on along the minus strand of JALHBW010000030.1, from coordinate 228,283 downwards.
TTCGCCGCCGTGGCCATTGTGTTCGACTTTTTCTACCTATCCACCTTCTTTCTCGCTGTGTTGAGCGTCGATGTCCGCAGGATGGATCTCGAGGACGCATTGGCCAAGGCGTCCATACGACAAAATCGCGGCAGGCAAGACAGTATTGCCGCCAGCCGTCGCTCGTGGTGGGACCAAGCACTCCAGGGCAAGGCCGCCATGTCGACTCGCATCGCAGGGACCATCGTCATGTTTGGTTTCGTGCTCGTTGCGCAGTGGCACTTCTTTGGCGACGAGACCTTACTCAGAAAGCTGCTACGATTGTTTGGAGGGGCGGATTCCATTCGAGCACCCGACCCGCCAGGAGAGACTCGGCTTGGGGATATTCACCAGGCGAGAAGCCCCACGTCTTGGCTACGAATGCAAGACCACGAGACCGCTCAAGAAGTCATCAATATCATAAAGCCATCAGCGCACAGCTACACGGCCCGCGTTTATGAGCCCCTCGTGTTTGTGCAGAAAAACTCGGACCGCGTGCCGCACAGCAAAGAAGGGAGCCTGCTCCCCGCTGCCTACGATTTCTTGAACCACGAGCTAGCTCGATTTATAGTCATCGTCATCGTCGTTATTGCTGCCCTTCGACTGCTGACCAATTTTCTCCTCTGGGAAGATGAAGCGAGCGCCAGCGACGAGCACGATTCGGATGACATCCCACTGTTGTCCGTCAAGTCCCTGGCCGGAGGCCATCGGATGGATGTGATTTTGATGACGAGCTCTGCGGGTGGACATGTCGTCTCCGTCGACCTTGATCGCACCATCCGAGTATGGTCTATTCGCGGGATAGGAACCAGCTACTTGATTGCAAAAGGTGGCGAGGCTGCAACGAGCCTGTATCCAGTCATCGCGATGTCGATTGACGACAAGTCAAGGTGGCTCGCAATCCTATCGCGGCCCAAGAGTACCGGGCAATCCATCATCTCGTTTTGGAACCTCACAGACAAAGCCTGGGGGCCGACAGCCCCGGCGGCGAGATGTAGCCAGCGGCCTGCAGCCTTCTTCTTCGACCCCAGCGCTCCGCAGGACGGACCAAGAGTCCTCATCGTGCATCAAGACGGCACTTTGACAGAAGTCTCAGCAGCAACCACCTCGGAGAGCGAGGCCTTCAGCCTCTTCCCAAAACAGCTAACATGCGCCCGCCTAGTGGCCAGAAACGGTACACCGAAACCTCTAGCCGCTACTGTGTTGCTTGAAGCAATGGCTAACCGTAGCATTCTTGCAGATTACGGCACTCCAGCCTCGCAGCCCGTCATCCTGACAGTGTCAAGGCAAGGGGATGTCCACATGGCAAATCGTAAAGAAGGCACTTGGCAATCGCGGCGCCTCGCAATCGAAGTAGGACACTCCGGAGCCAATAATATCGAATCGGTGTCTTCGCTGAACTTGTTCTTGGTGGCTGCAACTAATTGTGTCCACCTCGTCAGCGCTGAAGATGGGCACGTCTTGCAGACGCTGCAGGTTGGCAACATCCTGCCCCGCCCCCTGAAGTGTGCATTTTCGTGCCATCGGCTGTCGCAGCCCGGATCAAGAGGCCTGACATCCTTCACTCTGGGCTACGTGGAAGCTGATTCCAGAGATTGCATCCTGCGGACGTTTTCTCCGCCAGACGAGTTCGACGCTATCTACCTTCAGGCGCCGAGCGAGACTCCGAGCAGCGCTTGGTGTACGTGGGATTCGGCTAAGGAGACCTGCAAACGAATTGCAGACCCAGGTACCTGGGAACTCGTCTCGGACGGCAGCGCCGTAGGGATCAGACACAAGCAGCCTGGTCGAGGAAGCCCGCCATTGGGCCTGCGGAATCGGCACGGCAAACCTGGGTCGCGGCCAGATCCATTCGAAAGCTGGGAGGTCTGGACTGCGTCGCCAGCAGGCCGTCCCGAAGCAGACGAGTGTCGGCGCCTGATAAAAGATGGCGAGCAGGCAAAACACCTGTTGATCACGGAACTCGGGCCCAAGGTCAAGCTCGGCCTGAATTCCGTTGCTTTTGCTTTCGGCGACATGATCAAGCTCGTTATCCTGGGCGGATCGGCACGACTCGAGAACGGTCCAGCGGACGTGACTCGGGAATCATTGATGAACACTGGCAGGCGGCGCAAGCCCGGAGCTGTGCCTAAAACGAGAACGTTGTCCTAGATGCTATCTGCGTCACCGATGTACGAGCTGCACGCAGTCGTCGCGGGAGCAACTCGTGGCTGTAAAGGAGGGGATAGTTGCAGTGCGCATCACCGCTAGCTCAGCAGCCGTCATCTTGGGGAGAACCATAATGTATATACTCTCAACAGGACATAAGTCGAAATGTAGGGATGCAACGCATGCAGGACATGCGCGGTGGCAATACTACAGGAGGGTGGTCTGGGCCGCCAGTGGCCAGGGTATTGACATGACGGCATGAGAATAGACGAATGTAATGAACACTGCGTATGGGGTACGGAATAGTCCGTACGTGCAACGAGGCTACCTGAGCTACTTTGTCGCACACAGCGAAAGGCTATGTCGTTGACCAGGTCCGACAAGGCGAGGAATGCAACGGCAGAGAGGCTCGTGGCAGCTCCGACAGTGTCTTAGACAGCTGGCAGCGGGTAGGGCTTGGCTGGGTGCGGCTGGCGGTCTCTGGAACTGCTCCGTGGGGGCCAAGCCGCAACGTCAAACAAGAATTGCTACGATCAGGCCCACGGCGAGTCGAGGGCACAGCATGGCAATCCCGTTCTCACCGCTACTTCAATGGGCTGGCGTGGTCCGCTGATGACGACGGCCAGTGTGGAGTTTGGCCAGAAAGCGGGAGGCTGGGGAAAGCCATGATGGCACCACGGGGCGTCAACGTCGACCCGAAGGCTGGAAAAGCTGGGCGAGCGGAGAAGAGGCGGACGGCGAGGTCGCATAACGGGCCGCATAGTCGTTTCGCTTTGCTGGCTCCAAGCAATTCGCGCACAGGGTAAGCATTTTCTTCCAAGCTAGCCGCTGCAGCTTGAGCTGTTCCCAGCGCCCCTGCTGCGGGCGCTTGTATAAGTGGGCGGCAGCGAGCTAGAAAAGTCGGGAGGCTGGGAAGCCTCCAACGTGTCGGACTTGTTGTTGACGATGTGCTAGACCACAAAGAGGGCAAGCTGCCTTGGTTCGTCCACGAGCTGAGGAACAACGGCTGGTACTGGTCATCAGTGGACAACAACGCAGCTCAACCGCACAGCGGTCCGTTTCTCGCCGGTAAAGCTGCTGCTACATCCGTAGCCCGTACAGGTCGCACTTGTTGATTGTCGTGGAAAGCAAAGACAGGCTAGAGTTTGGAGGTTGGAGCACGCTTTGGCGCTTAAGCAATCGCGGCTCGGGGCCGTGCTTGCCCAGAGGCCGTCGCGTCTGGCATCACGGGTAGTTCCTGCCACTGTTCCTGGCGAACGACTGCCTGACGTGACCCGCGGGGTCCGAGTGTTGCTTTTTCCGTGCTTGAGTTTGCTCCCCATCTGAAGACGTTCGTCTCTCCCGCTCTGTTTTTGCCCGCCAGCCCAGTGCCAATACGAGGGCTCAAACCAGAGTCCGGGCTGTCGGCACGTCTGGCCAGGTCCATGGCTACGATGCGCGTGCGGAGCCGGCGGCATTTAACCATACTGCGGATACGGGGCGCCTCGCGCCGACTCACTCGCCTGACCCTCTGGCGGCAGTCTCGATCATCTGCCCGGCGCACGGCATTCAGCATCGGAGCATCGTCTTAGACTTTCATCTGCCATTGAGACCCGCTGCCGAGTGCCTTGGGCTTCGCGCAGCTTGAAAAGACTCTTGCGCGCGCCAACCTGTCTGGGCTCTCCTTTATTGGCCCACGCGCGCGCCTTGTCAGCCAGCTGTCTGCCATCCGCCTTAGCCCAGAGGCGGACCGAGTATCTGCAGAACGCCGTCGTCTTCACTGCGATCTAGCACCTTCACCACGCTCCGCGCCGGCCTCTGCACGCATCTCCCCTGCCGCCTTCACGTGCTCCAGAAAGTCGTCGCTGCGCCCCGTGCGCGAGTCCTCGTGTCTTGTCGAGACAAGGTGCCACAGCCGTCTTCGTTTCAGTAGGTTGGACCGCTCTCACTTGTTTACCTTTATCTGTGCGCACCACGGCCGACGGCCTTATGCACCTCCCGTCCAGTAGGAACGGTGATGCAGCGCTACTGCAACTGGCGTGCAGCATGGGAGTCCGAGGTGGACCGACAGCACGTCCTGCGCAGCATTCATTTTGTGCCTATAGACGTTGATAATCTTCTGTCGACCAACAGCGAACACGTCGAGGCACGGTCGCACAGGTCAAAGTTTGGGCCGAGTTTTGTTTACCTCTAACACGGGCCCTCATGGATCCAAGCCACAGCTCTCATGAACCCAACTGGCTTGCCTCTTCTCGCAGTTGCGTCCAACATCACGGGTCAGTCGTGGAAAGTGCCCGGCTTCATGGCCAGTTCAATCACCAACCAGGAGTACTATCCCGCGATGCAGCTCTGGGCCAATTGCGGCTCTTCCCAGCACGCCTTGCGTCGCTCGCTGCTCGCCTTCACCGCCCCTTGTCCTTGACAGCCGGGAAGGAATGTCGAATAAGAACCTCTTAAGGACTACAAGGGTCTGGGCAGGGGTCGACTGTCCTGGGGATCTACCCAGGGTGGTTGGCGATTGGTGCTGGACTTGCTGACTCCGAGGACATCACTTTCTCACTCGCTCTTACTCTACTGCCCGCCTCGCCTTGCATGTTCTCTCATTTCTGATTGATATTTGCTTGCTCTGTTCTCGATTCCCTGCCATTGCCCGCGCGCTGCCACCTCGGAGAGTCCACCGCCGTGGAATCGGCTCAGCATTGATTACGTGTAGTCCATCCAGTCAGTCAACTCCGCCCCATTCTTCCCCTGGCACTGGGATCCGCGGCCCGTGGTTGTGGGCATTCGCATGGCCTCACGCTGCCCTGGCCTGAACGGACATGGCCATCTGTCTTTCCCCACTGCCTGCAACGGCTCCCTCTCGTCTCCGATCCCGTCTCTTGCTCCCGGATCTCACCGGTCCATCGTGACGCCAAGCGCCATGGTCATCGTCGTTCTCCTGCATTAGCCACCATCCTTGCTAACCAGGACGGGATCTTTGGCTTCCCCCCTTTCCTCCTCCAATTACCTCGATCGGTCTCATCTTCAGCCTCAACCCTCACTTTACCCATCAACACCCGCAATTGCTCCCTGAGAGGACCCAATCACAGCTCGCCAGCTGGCTGGCTGTCCTGCAGCTTGACATAAGCTCCCGTCTACCCGTCCCTGATTGTCTCCTTTCTTCTCTTCATGTTGTTGGCCCCGTTTTCTGTCTTGTGTCTCTCTCTGTATGCAAGCCTACTTGCGCGCGCGTCCGAGGTTGCATGCTCTACGCAGGTCCGCTTGTGGCTTCCCCACGTCCTAACAGTACTCTCCTAGGAACCTACGATAGCCTCTGGTTGTCGGATTTCGTCGGCGGAGCTGTGTTGAGCGGGTTGTGGGACATTTTCTTTGCACCGAAGCCGAAGGGGAGGGGTTGGGCTGGCCGCAATCGGACCGCATGGCGTCTTCCGAGGTGGACCAGAAGTTCTTGGGCAGGCTGGCCAGAGCTGTTGAAAATGACAACCCTCTCCTCTCTTCCATGTTGTACAAGATTCTCGGGCTGTCACTCAATCTTGCCGAGCAGCTCGTTGCGGCAAAAAAACAGCGACGACCGGACCCGATCACGTCCCCTCACTTCCTCAAGCGCGTCCTGCATATCCTCTGGCTATCTCGTGAGGGCCTCGTCATGCTCCAACAATACGTCATACCCATGGTCGGCAACTACGTGGAGCTCAAAGTTTTGGCCTACAAGCTGCGAGCCAGTTTCCACCACATTTTTGTCCTGTTTCACAACCAACCGGCAGTCTCTAACATGGCCAGCTGGACACCAGAACTGATGGCGGCAGCAGCAGACATGGTGTCGAAGGCGAAGGCGAACAAGGGCGGCATCGCTACCGACGAGGACCCAATATCGAGACCATCATCCATCCAACCCACACACCCCTTGGAGGGAGGACCAGTCGGCCCGCCACCAGGTTTCGAGTCACACGTCGCCCTGTTGCCACCTTCTTTCCTGCTTCCAGCTCAGGACTATTTGCCCGCAGCTCATCAGTACTTCAAGGAAGCATCACGCCTGGCTGATCAGCTCCTCTGGGGTTCTCATTCACTGCGTCTGTCCGTCAAAACCGAATACTCCGCCTTCCTTTTCGACTGCGTTCACGACGCCGACGCCAGTCGAAAGTTAGCCAAGGACACGATAGCCGAGGTATACGATTCAACAGAGGGAATGGATGATGACATGTTTGCCGACGCCTGCGAATTAGTCACGGTTCTGGGAAAGATGATGAAGCGCGGACTTGGCTCAAACAACACGCTTCGCAGCAAGGGCCAAGGATCAAACCCGGCACTTGGCATCAAGACAACACCGCCCGTGGGAATGGAGAATCCAATATGACGTGCTAGGGCGTACAGATATTTTGCTAAAGTCCCCCCCTCCATCTTACCCCACTCGCAGTAGTCGGCAGAGGGTTGAGCGCGGCAGACGAAGACGCAGTGCATCATCTGCATGGCCCAGAAGCAGGGCTGGGCAGCTTTTGAGGCGAGCTGGGTTTGTACATTCCATGTGTCTCAGGACTACTGTATCTACGCAAGCGTGCTGGTGAAAGTCCCAGCAGCTTCCTATATTTGAATCTGGGGGGAATTGCACCCTATCCGCATCATCTTGATGCACTTGTACATGGACAAATGTTGGACCGGAGCACGAGGGGGGCTTTGAGATGGAGCATGCGGAAATGGTGTTCGTCTTATTTTCGCCATCTTGCACTTGATACCCCGTGAGCCTCGAAAAGGCTCCCAGAATTTTGTCTAATCTGGTGGATAGAGAAAGTTGAGCGATCAAACGATGCTGTGACCTTGGATGCAGCATGTGTGAATGGAGCCGGTGAGTAGGAGGGGCGCTTCATGATGCATTGGACCACAAAAACAGACGTGTTGTCGCCAGACACGGCATCATATTATAAATTATCCATTTAATTCGGCATGAAGTACGGAGTAACTCGCGCGTCTTTCATGTCCGTTTCCTGATGGTGTACAGGATCACCTTCGCGACCTTGCTGCCATACCTCTCCCTCCGATGTTCCCGGACGCTCGTGATGCGACAACTCCCGTGGTAAATTCTGTGAAGCCACGAGACCATGCTGTGATCGCAAGAGGGCAGTAAGAGAGGCTCAAAATCTCCAACGTTCCTCACAAACTGCGCGTTCGACGCGCAACCCCCTCAAAACAAGCGCCGCCGCTTGTCTTCCTTCCAAAGAGCAAGAAGAGTGCTTAGGAAAAGCATAGAAGTTGTGGCTCAAAACACGGCCACGTACGTCCCCCCCAAAAAAAAGGCGCGGAAGACTCCGACTCCGCAAGGCTCAAGTGTCACCGTTGTGCCGAACGCCCTGTTTTCCTCCCCTTTCCCACACAGAGCTTCGCATGCCTTGTAATGAAAAAGAGCGCCGTCGTTACCCACGTCCCATCAAAAATCACCATATCCGCCGGGAGACCTGTTTGGTTCGCACGGCACGCCTCCACCGTCCTCAGTTGGGTGACGGCGGACGCCGAGAGCAAGACTTAACAAGGTAGCAATGTTAGCTTGTCCGAAGGAGCGGACGACAGTTGTTACTCACGAGAACGCCATGAAGGAGGAAGACATGTTAAAAAGAGAAAAGGGAAAAGGCAATGGCAAGAGAATCGCTCAAATAGCCAGTCACACTTCGGGATCCTGGAGCTCCCCCTTTGGGAGATCATCAACCCATCTCGCGACGTTCTGACGACGGCGGCGGTCGTCGAGGGCGGCTCGGTCCGCACGGCCTTCGTGTTGCCTGCTTGCGCTGTCCTGCTCGGCGCGCTCGCACTTGTCGCGGATGATGTGCAGCGGAACCATGCGACCGGTGACGTTGTAGAAGTTGGCTTGCATCTCGAGCCACTTGCCGCGCTTGTACTTGCTGTCGACGGAGGCGAGGACGGCGCAGTCGCGCTCGCCAAAGAACTCATCGGGCTCGGGCTGGATAGTGCTCGGGTACAGGGCCTTGTAGACGTGGTTTTGGAGGTACTGCATGTCGTGGCGCTTCTGCGGGGGCAGTTGGCAGTAGTAGCCGTCGTCGTCATCGTCGTCTTCGTCGTCGTCCTCGCAGACGTAGGACGACTCGGAGGAGGCCTCCTCTCCGGAGAGGATGTCGCGGTCGCGGTCGTGTGTCTCTGCGGCCTTCGACCGCGCAGCCTTGGTCTCCATGGCCACTTTTTCGTTGCGCTGACCCTTGTGCCATTTGGAAGTCATGTCAAGGTTGGCTTTTCCTTTGCCCTTGGTCTCTTTGGGAGAATCTTTTGTCTCTTTTTCTTCTTTAGAGACCTTTGCTGCGGTAGTGGATGCTTTGGCAGCCTTTGCCAGCTGTTTGACTTCTTTTGAGGACTTGAGGGAAGTTTGCGTCTTCTTGAGTCTTTTCCCAGAATCCTTGGTTTCTTTCGAAGGTCCAGCCATCGTTTCAGCGTCCTTGCCTTGCTCATCACCACTGGTCTGCTCGCCAGAATCAAACTGCTGAAGCTGATTCTTGATGATCTTCCAGCGAGCCTTGACATCGTTCTTGTGGCGGGAGAGCATCTTGCCAATATCAGCCCAGGATAGATTGTCTTCCGGCTCCTTCATTCCTCGGAGCATGTGGTCTTCAGAGACGGTCCATCCGGAGCCGCCAACCGTAAGTTTCTCTTTAGCCAGCTTGTTAGGGCCCTCTTTAAGCTTTTCCTCATCGGACGAGACTCCCTTGGACGACTCTTCTCCCAGGGTGCTAGCGTCAGTGGAGGGGTTGTCGTTTTTGTCGGAGAATGCGGCTTCGTTGCAGCTCTCGCCCCCAGAGCTACTGAGAGCCAGCGAGTCTGCCTCGATCCCACTATTCTTATCCGTGGTCGTGTCAGGTTCCTTGCTGGCGCTTGTCACTTCGCCATCTGTCGGTTGGGCGGCCGCTCCATCATTGGCCTCGTCACTCGTGGTCTGTACAGAGGCATCGGACATCTCTGGCTCGCTGTCCGCACTGGCCAATGCCATGGACTCTTCCTTGGCACACTTGAGACACTCGGCACTTTCAAGGTTCTCAATGTCCTTAAGGCACTGAACGTCTTTGAGACAAGTGACATTCTTCAGGCAAGCGTCCGGTTTAGCCTGATTCTTCAAGCAAGGCGAGGCAGACTCATCAGACGACTCTTTATTGGAGCTGGTAGTGGCTTCAGAGTTGTCATTAATCTCGCAAGGTGCTTGAGCCTGGCTCTCATCAGAGGTGTCGGCAGATGGGCCAGGCGGCGAAGAGTCCCCTTCAGATATTGGCCTGCTGGCCAAGGCGGTCTGCATATTGTGCACAACCGGTGGCTTCTTGCGGACGATGACGGGCTCCTGACGTAGTAGCATGTTGGTCAAGGAAATTTGCAGTTCAGCAGAAGAGTCGGAATCTGGGGCAGCGCTCTCGCCGTTTCTATTTTGAGGCGCCATTTCCAACTACTGAGGTCACGTCGAGTGACCTTGCAAAATTGCGATGAGTTTGAGATGTCGGGATGTCAATATATCGACAAGTGACTGCCCGATTTGGCAAATAACGAGAACCAGCCAACAAAGTCTCTGAGGTGGAAGAAAAATGCGACTCTAGAGATAGAGGCTCGGGGTAAGATCTTGAACTGCACAGTGTCAGTGGCGCGCGTGGAAGAGGATATGAATGTGTTATGTCTTCGAATAGGATCCCTGCGCGGGACAGGAACTTAAGAGGTTGGCACGCACGACAAAAGCAGAGTGTTCTCTTCCTGGCGAGAGCCACCCTTTGGGGGAAGCCAGATGTAGGATCAACTATCGTTGGTGCTCAAAGTTCCCCTACGGAGGAAACGAGACGAAGTAGGTTGGCTATGTGGAGGATGCAGGAAGCGAGAAGGCAGCGCGACGATGCAACTGCGAGGAAGGAGAAACAGCAAAGGCTCGCTCACATGATCTCGCGCAACGGTTGTTGACACGGCCAAGGAACGCCTCATCCATGACACTCGTCAGCTGTCCAGCCCGTCAACGACGCTTGCGGGGTGGAACAAGGCTGGAACTGGTAGGCGATGGCTTGAAGCCAGTGAATCGCATGGTCCGGTTCATCTTATTCACAGCGTAGCCAGGCAGTGATGAAAGAATCGACGGCAACGAGATGGGGGCACAGGCCACCGGCCTCACCCATTGGACAGCACCCGTGTAGCTGTGAATGTAGGTGTTTTGCGTTCAAGATCGAGCCTCAAGCGACACAGTCTTCTCCGATCCAACTTGGATGACAATGGTCATCGGGAGCTTGTTGTGGTTGAGTTGAAGAATCCCGTCGCCCAATGGGGACAAACTCAATTGCGCTGACTCATCGCGGAACAAGCAACTCACGCCTTATCAGCTGCAATCACGATCATTGCAAGCTCTGATCCACGACAAATCAAATTCGCGATCGTTGGTCCCCCAAGATATTGGCAAAGCAGAGCCTTAGGCATAGCGGAGTCGAAACGCTCGCAATGGCCAGTGTGCTCCCTCCCCTGCCGCCCTCGTATGCGCAGGGCCTTGCCCTCATCGATGAGGCGCACGCCGAAGACCCCAACAGGATAGACGGGCCCGACGGGCCCCAGAGCCTGCCGTACGAGCTTCACTACGCGCGCAAGATGACAAAGTGGCTCGAGGCGCGGAGCCCCTCGGCCTCGCCAGAGCTGCAGCTGGCCTGCCGCGCGCAGCACTTCAAGAGGTACGTGGGCGCAGTGAGACGGCCTTGCTTATAGTACGCTCACCGAAACGCTGCAGATGGCAGATACCGCGCTCCAGCTTCCCCATGACGCGCCCCGGCTACCTCAGCTGGCGCGCCAAGCAGAAGTCGCAGGCGGCCGTCGACGTCGCCGAGCTGCTCGCCTCGCCCGCCATCGAGCCGGCGATGAGCCCCGAGGCGCGCGCCCGCGTGGCCGCGCTGGTGCGCAAGGAGGGCCTCGCGTCTGGGGCCGACGCGGAGACGCAGGCGCTCGAGGACGTGGCGTGCCTCGTCTTCCTCGACGACCAGTTCGACGACTTCGAGGCCAAGGCCGACATCGACGAGGACAAGATGGTGGGCATCCTGCGCAAGACGTGGGGCAAGATGAGCGCGCCGGGGCAGCAGCTGGCGCTGGGCATGGACCTGAGCGACAGGGCGAAGACGCTGATTGGGAAGGCCCTCGATGGCGCGTCGTAGCGGCTTGAATAGAAACTCACACAAACCGTCGTGGAATCCGACATGACCGCCCCTGGTGTCCCGTCTCGGTCCTCATTCCCCCGCAACGGCGACCGGGTACCCCCACGCCCATTGGATCCCCACCCCGCATCCGCCCCCGGAATTCATGTCCGCCCCGGAATTGACGCCGAGCAGCAACACCAGCCATTTCCTGCCCATGAGTTAATTAGCTTACAACCCAATAAAAGAGAGCTCATCCCACGTTCTATTAGGCCTGAATGTACAGGAAAACAACAACGACGGAGCTGGACAATCACACGTCGCGCAACTCCTGACCCACTGCATGTTCACGATCCCGCCAGGACCTCCAACACCATGGCGTCGTCGGACGCATCATCACCAGAGAAGCCGCCCCTCAGCTCCCTCATATCGACCCACGACTTCCAGGACGTAGCCTCCCGCACACTCACGCCCAAGGCGTGGGCCTTCATCTCCTGCGCCGCCACGGACCTGCACACCCTGCGCCGCAACGTCTCTGCCTTCGCCGACATCACGCTCCGCCCCCGCACGCTGCGCAACGTCTCCCGCATCGACACCACGGCTTCTATGTTGGGCCGCAACCTGCGGCTGCCTCTCTTCTGCAGCCCAGCCGCCCTGGCTAAGCTCGTGCACCCCGCGGGCGAGACAGCCATTGGCACCGCCTGTAAGGCCTCGGGCATTGCGCAATGCGTCTCCACAAGCTCCAGCTACCCCTTGGAGGACATCGTCGCAGCCATCGACGCGCACGCCGTGCAGACGCCGCACGAGGTCCCGCTCTTCTTCCAGCTGTATGTCGACAAGGATCGTCGTAACACGGAGAGGCTGATCCAGGCCGCCCGACAAGCGGGGGCCAAAGCTCTCTTCCTGACCATCGACTTGCCCGTGCCGGGCAAGCGTGAAGCCGACGAGCGCGTGTCTGTCGACATCGGCATATCCTCGCCGCTTGCAGGGGCCGTGAGCAGTAACGATGCTAAAGGCGGCTCCCTTGCCCGCATCATGGGCAGCTTCATCGACGATTCTCTCTCCTGGGAGGACATACCCTGGATCCGCCGCTGCGCTCCTGACATGGCCCTCGTTCTCAAGGGCGTCCAGACAAGCGAGGATGCCGTGCTGGCCATGGAGGCCGGCGTCGATGCCATTGTCGTTTCTAACCACGGCGGACGCAGTGTAGACACGGCCCCTGCCTCTATCCTCATCCTGCTGGAGCTTCGTAAGAACTGTCCCGAGGTGTTTGACAAGATTGAGGTCTATGTCGACGGTGGAATCAGACGGGGCACCGACATTTTCAAAGCACTGTGTCTCGGTGCAAAGGCCGTCGGCATCGGTCGCGGGCCTCTCTTTGCTGTGAACTATGGTCACGAAGGTGTTGTCAAATACATTGAAAGTGAGCAATCGGCACCCACACCGTCGAGTGTATTAGTCTTCTAGTGGCTAACTACTAACCTAACACAGTCCTACGAGACGAACTGGAGACGACAATGAAGCTTTGCGGAGTGACGAGCCTGGATCAGCTGCATCCAGGTTATCTAAACACTCTTGCCGTAGAACACCTTATCCCCTCCACATCATCCAAATCGCCACCTTGGCAGTACAAGAGTCGCCTGTGAGCTTTGTGTAGAGAGTTTGGAGCCGGTATAAAGCGAAGACTTCATTTGACAGAAGGAAATTAAAGCCAAGTCACAATACCGTATATTAGCTCTCTGAACACCAAACGTATTAGAGAGATCAGCGTCGATGATATTGATAAAATCCTGCAGAATTATGCGTACACCCGCCAACGGGAACGGAGACTCTCTCAAGAGTTCAAGCGGCAGGCTCGGTCTGCGTGCTCGACTGTGCTTGTTGTGTCGAAAGCGAACGCAATTTGACCGATTTGTCGTTCGGCGAACGAGCCCCCTCACCCGCTTTGTTTCGCTTGTTCAGCTTGATATTCAGCCTCCACTTTCGAACCAGCCAGATGCTGGCTATCAAAAGAGATAAGGCTCCTGCATGCCGAAACGGAGCGTCAAATTTGAGTCTCAACTTGGATGCTGACGGAGTTGCACTGACCTATACTACCCAGCACGGTCCCAGCGATAGTTAAGGGCGACGGAGGAGCAGAAGCAGGAAGAGGCAAAGAAGGCAAAGAAGTAAAAATAGGAGACGAAGAAGAAGGTAGAGAAGAAGAGTGGGGAGAAAAAGGAGGAGCAAGAGGCGTAGAAGAAGGGGGAGCAGAAGGCGTAGAATGAAGAGGAGGAGGCGGAGGCGTAGAAGGAGGAGGAGGTGGTGCCACCGTGTTGTCGGCTGGCGAAGTGGACGTATGTCGAGTGCTCGGAGACATCACCAGCGAAGATGAGGGACTTGGCAATGTCTTCTGGCTGCGCGTCGTCCCTGTCGTGACTGTTGTATGTCGCAACACCGTCTCGGTGGCCCGATCTGTATCGCAGATGAAGAGAGAGAAGCCGTTGAGACTTGCATCGCCGGCGATCACGTCCGTCTTACAATACGGGGCGACATCTCCATAGCTCCACAGACACCTCGTCAGCTCCACTTCGCGACGCAACACACTCTTCCAGCCCCGAACGAACTCACCAAACCAGTTCCAAGTTGTCAGCCGCTTCTTGGGGATCAGGATATGGCGAGTTATTCAGGCATGTGGTCGAGACGCGACAGGGGCTCCCGGTGGCGCTCCAGCAACACCCCACGATGCTGTTGGCCAGGTCTATCCCACAACTCTGGCCGGTATGGCACGTCAGCGGACGCTCTGATCTCCGTCAGTAAGCAAACCGGAGGTGTTCTTAATAGTGGGGGACTACTCGGATTCCCAGAGATCCAGCCGCAGGTGTCCTTGGCATTGCCGATTCCGCCCGTTCCTCCGCTCGATGGAAGAAGCGCCGACGGGCTCTGAATCTGTGCCCACATTGTGCTCGCAATGAAAGAGCTTGCATCTGCCGCCGTGGTTGAAATATTCTTTACAGACTACGGATGTCAAGGACAGCACCACTATATTGATGCTGCTATATGTAATGGGACACCAAGGTTCAGATTGCGCAATTTTGGTGACGCAGAGAGCATCATTTCCCCCTCCACGTATGGGCTTTGGCTGAGGTCCAAACAGAGCAGACTGTGTGTGGATCGGACCTGGAAGAGGTGCTTTCTCTGATGTTTGCTGCTCTGTGGCTTCATTCACACTTGGGTTGCGAATGTGTCAACGAGACGAGCAAGCAGCTCAGTCACAAGTGCTGCATCGTATCCGCTCGGTCGGGTTTGTCTCACTCACAACTGCATATGATGCGTCACCGAGCAAGCAAGCAAGCAAGCACGAGTGCATGCATCCCCCTCCATCGCTGGCCCCCAATTCGGCAACGGTTCTGCACGACGCACCACCAAACGCCAGACAAATGGCCATGAGACCCAACGGATGCACGTCGATTATTAAACCCCCACAGGACCTCATCCAGGGAAGAGTCTCTTGCATCACGGTCCGAATGCTTGTCACCTGCGTGCAACTCAGTTATCATCAGTCCAGTTCGGATGGCTTCGATAGCGCCTATCTGTTGCAGGAAGGAACAGATGTGATTTTCGAGTAAAGCAGGCCTCATGCGACTCGAGACAGCCAAACCCTCGGTCTGGCCAGTTGCGCGCGACGTGATGCACGACTTAATGGCAAGGCGTCAAAATACCGTGAGGCAGCTCGTGAGATGTCGAGACATGCAAGCCGGTGGCTCGTGGCCCAAGTGGACGGAACTACTCCTGCAATGCACTGGAGGTACCTGGACTGACAGCTCGCTATCTGATGCTGGGCCGCCGCCTGTCAGACGCGAAGACTTAATGCCAAAATTTCTTGATCGCTCGCACCGAGGATCAACTGGCACGAAGTGAAGTGAGGCCATCCTGCCATCTTTGCCGCGCTCAATCCACCACGCCCTGGGACGATGGCAGTGACAGTTGGACGCAGATGTCACTTTTGTCTCACCGTCTTCTGCAGACTGCTCACAGAGACATGCAGCCCAGAAAGAAGCCGTTGAAACTAGTCCATTGGCAATGTAAAAAAGAAATCACTTCGACCATAGCCGTTGAGGTTTGGGAATGAGCCCGTGATGGCGAAGCAGGAGCAATGATGAGTATTCTTGGTTCAAGTTGTAGCCGCAAGCGGCATACGCAGCCTAAATGGCTGGATTGGCGGCACGTCGGAGGTTCGAGCCAAATCGAGCAACGGCTTTGAGACAACGCTACGGAAAATACCTTCCGTTGTTGTCTCTCAGCCCTGCGCAATATTGTTCAGCTGACGTCCACGTACTTTGTACAGCCCTGTGAGGCCCAAATCAGCGACCTATTACGTTCAATCTGGCATATTCCGCCCGCGAGCCAAATTCCGGCAAGTGCCGTCAGTGGGTGCTGCCGAGATGCGCCACCTACCCGGCTCTTCTTTTGGAACGTTGAGGGTCGAGGTTTTTTCAACGAAAGGTCACAATCGAACAAGAGTACTGATGGCTTCGTAGATATGTACTTTTCTTGCGACATTGCTGTAAACTGCGCGTATTCTCCTCGCAATTTCTTCTGAAGCTATGCCGGGGCCTGCGTTGAGGCCGACATCAGAGTCGGAGCCGGGGCCGGAGCCGGGGCCATAGCGGGGCCGGAGCTCGAGCGAGAAACTCGGCATGGCGCTCCCGCACAATTGCTCACCAGGCCGGTAAGCACTCAATGCAGGGTCCTCGGAGCAAGGTGCGTCGATGACAAAGCAGGATTCTGCCAAGTTTTGGATCATGGGGTAGGTCGGCTCGACGGAAGGTCTCCCACTTCCCTTAGCCTGGTGCGCATGCATGCGGCTGCGGATGTGACGGTGCAGCTTTCTTTTCCCCGTTACTGAAATTGTGCTAACAATGGAGCACCCTTTGCCTAGAGATGGCCATGCAACGAAGAGGGGATGCTGTGCCGAAACCTCCTCTTTTCGTCATGACACTATTGTGTTGCAGTGCTACCGTTGTGATTCGCTGGGATTGCAACCTCCCTCTGCCTCTCTACTCGTAGGACCGGATATAGACGTGTGTTTCGTGGCAGGGGTGTTTGTACAACTCAGCTGAAGCAGCGACAGGGATGTCGGAGACACGCGGCCCACGACAGGGCAACGGCCGCGGCTATTGGGCAGTTCGTCCCAAATATTGCGACAAGGGCGCTTGCTTTCCCTCTGTAGCCGCCGGGAAGGTGGCGGTTCGAATACAAGAGCAGAAGCAGTAAATGTGGAGGGAGGATAGTGGTGTCGTCGGTCCCGAGGAAGTGGTAAGGCGACTGCCGCGTCCCGAGATCCCGGGATTCGGTCCCGTCCCGCTGGGTCAATCGTGCCTCATGTCCGTCAATCCATCAAGCGCAGCGTAACAGCGATTCTTGGAAAGCCACGATGAAGATTGCAGTGAAGATAGTGACAGGTCAGTTGACTAACCGGTTGTCTGGTCCTGGCAGTTCAAGTCCAGATATTTGCATCACCGTTTATTTTCGGCATCGTGTTCCCACATCAACGTCGTCGAAAGAGCAGTCGGTGAGATCTTGGTTAAGGGGACGGCAAGACGAGTTCGAGCACGCTCACCCAATTTCGACGCCGTCCGAGGCTAACAGGCTCGACGGGACCTCGTCTGCGGTCCAGGTGCCATGCTCTGGATGATGCAAGCACGTACGTAATCTTCCAGACAAGCCACGCCCATCTGCCGACCAAGGTTTTGGATGCCAAGGCTGGAGCTTTGCTTCTGCCGGAGCAGGACAATGGAAGAATCGTTGCAGCCATGTTGATGAACTGCGACGTCACGGTACGCCCCCGATGGCAGCCGAGGAGGCAAGCCCCAGCGATCGTGAGCCCGCGAGATGGCACTTGGCGATGAACGGTGACACAAGGCAGAGTGCGAGCGCCACCTCACATCTGCATCAGGGACGATTGCCCGGGATGGGTTGCAGGAACTTGCCGGGAAGCAGTCGAACACAAGGCGTGCAGATAGCCTTGCAAAGAGAGGGCATGAAGCATGAGGCACGAGACAACTCACGCGGTACAAGGGGCGTGGGATCCCGGCAACGGGGTACGAGTAGGAAGTAATTAGCCCAGATGGCGCCTGCCCCCAGTGAACCGGGCAGCTGGGTCACAAGATCGATGCAGGCAGGCAGATGGACAGGGCAGGACAGGGCAGGGCAGGGCAGGACCCCTTGCCTTACGTCAACCTTGCGTGACCAACTGCATGCTTGCTTCTTCTCCTGATATCAGCCTCTCTTTGTTTGCTTTTTTCCCTCTGCGCCTGCGTGGCTTGCACCGCGCCAAATCCGTCGCCAGTTTTATCCACCATCGTGTCGTCTCAGGAGCACATGCACGAGCTGAGTGCGACGTGCTCGGTGCTCCCGTTTTCCATCGTCCAGCTCCGCACGGCTGTCCGCTGTTGGCGCCGATACCTGTAGCCGAAACTCTCGGCCGGGGTCGTCGCACATCAAAAAGTCACTGGTCACCTAGGATCCTCCAAAAGGGGCACGTTCGCTCGCCTGCAGACCCTGGACCGCCTGAACAGGCGGGGCTGATGAGATGGTGCTACGGAGCACGACGCCCAGATCTGCACGACGACCCGGCTTGCCGACCAGCGCGATTCGATGTGGACGCGTCTACTCGGTACGAGGGCTCGGCACGCATCCTCCGTGCCAGTACCACGCCAAGCATACAACATGCCGCATGCGTGTCTCCGCCGCGTCCGCCTTCATTAGTTCTGGGTTCTGACGCCTTCCCTCGCTTCTGATGCAGCCCTGTGTGCCGCGCGCTCGCCGCGGCCTCGGCTCCCGCTTCCCACGACCCATCGCCTGCGCGTCTACGCATGTGCATCTGGACCCCGTTGTTGAGGCTTGTGATCCGTCGCCCCCAGCCGCAACGGACCCAGTGGCTCTTGCATTGTAGTTCGTCTAACGTTCGACTGCGATCGGCCAAGGGACCTTGCATCGCTCGTCTCCCTTCCCCGATCTTCAAGGCCGCTCATGAATCACCAGTGCTGTTGCACATCGCCTTCTCCAGAAGCCTTTCGTGCCATCAGGGTAGTACAAGGACAAGGAGCACCGGCTGCTGCTGGCCCGGTTAAACATGAGCGTGTGGCACCGAGGTGGTCTGCTGTCCCATGTCGCTTGCAAGCAGTCAACCCAACAAGTCTTGGCGAGGACAACGGCGGCACCGGGACGTTTCCTCACGGGGCCCCAGAAGATATCCGAGGTTGTATAGACGAGGCAAGCGTATACGAGTACTCGTCCTCAAGCCGAGCGAGACCCATCAGAGAGACCCTCCGAGGCCCAGCCCGAAAAAACGAGGGAAGAAGGAAAAACCCGCGTTCGGAACGGAGCGGAAATCCGTTATCATGAACAGGCGGCTCCGCCGTTCCAATGTCGTCGATGTGGTCTGCAGAGTACCGGGGTCAGCGGCTAGTGACGCCGCTCCCAGTCCCTGGTCCATTCCACCCCACCTTTGGGGTCCTGATGGCTTGGACCATGGCTCTGGTCCGCCATACTTCGTCTCCCGCTCACACCATTTCTCACGTCCCCAGCAAATAGCTCGTCGGCCGCCTTCCCTTCTTGGCCGTATTGCGGCTGCGTTTGTTTGAGGTGACACGACCATCGACTGCAAGACAGGCACCCACAAGGCTGATGGAGCAGATTGGCACTCTGTGGCGTGCTCATACTTCCGGAAGCCCTGGCTTTGAGGCTTGGGTGGATGTCCACCCGGCGCCGCATCCTCTTCCATCCCGTGATTGAAGACAAGTGACAAGCTATTGCATGCCAAAGCATTGGTCGCGACAACCAAGTCCCCATGTCTTGAAGAACCTTGCCTCACCTTATCCACTGCCTCGGGTCTCGCCTTTCCCGGGCAGGGCAGTCATTGCTTGTACTGCCATCCGCACAGGTTGCCCATTTGGGCTAACTGAATGCGTAGCTCTTTGGCGAACGCAGCCCGTCCGTCACGCTGAGGCCCAGCCTCTCGCAAGTTACAACTCACAGCCGCGTAACCAAGGCCTGTTACTAGTGCTGCACGCAACCTCGTCTCTCCCTCTTCGCCGCCTCTCACACCCCGGGGCGTGTTCAATTGCTTTGAAACTGCGTATAGCAGGCAAGTGGGCGAATGACCGCGGTAGAGATCCATTCTCTCCTCCTGACACTATCTATTCTTACCCAACCCCTGTTTACCCAATCATCATCGGATTGCACACCTCCGCAACAATTCTCCCTGCCTCTGAACCTACCTATTAGCAGGGGTCGGCACGATCCATCCACAGAAGGGCTTCTCAGATGGATGTACGTACTGCGGCCAACCAAAGCAGCCTCGCCTGGCCCTATATGGTTTCTTCTGCGCATCACTAATCATTGCTGAAGCCATCATCGCGTATTATTATACGTCTCTCCGTCTCTAGTGCTCTTACCTGCGGTGTGTACAGACTTTTAAGGCTGTAATGGGATCTCAGCCGCGTTGTCTCTTGCCATATAACCTCTCCGCACTGTTCTTGGCTCTTCTACTTAAGTCGGACATCTCTCTGGTGCTTGCTTCTCGGAAGCATAAAGTTTACGCCTGGTCAGTCAACCTATTGCAACAGGCCACTATCTCTCCGGACCGCTTTCCCGATTTACATCTTGCGCCTACTTTTATCCCGACATGTCGAGGCCGTTCTGTCACGTAAGTCTAACATCCGAGCAGGGAGCCAATCCTTGCACTAAGTCCTGTGATTGTGCTCATAAAGGCTGCAGCCCTTTCAAGAATCTCAATTCGACATTTTTGAGTGGTATCCAAAGTATCAGGCTTGCCTTCATTTCTTTGTCGAGCAGGCCCAGCACAACAGCCCCGTCCAGACTGTCGCCGCATGTGTCAACATAAAACTTCCCTTTCAGCAGCCGGTCGGCTCCCCTGAGAGAGATGCGTACGGCTCTGTTGCCCTGGTTCCTTACGTCCGTCGCCTCGTGGCCACAGGATTCGATACGCCTGCGGTCCTCCATGGCTTCTTTGGGGACGACTGGTCCGAGGGTGTTGGTCCTATCCACGAGACGGAGCGGAGGAACTACCTTTTCGCCGCGAAGAGTGATACTTGGCTGAAGGTCAAAGCCAACTACGACATGGCGGATGGCCAAACTGTGCCCTTCCTCCGCCCCTTGCAGGGCGTGACAGAGAAGGAGATTGTAAGTGCCGAGGCTAATTGGAGCGAATGGTTGGCCATGCAGGACTGGATGTTAGGCCCCCGTGCTCCCCCTGGGGTAAGCGACCCAAGAGGACCGGGAACGCTGAGGAATTGAGCAAGACGACGGGAGGATACAAAGATTTTAACAAGCCAAGGAGCGTACCCGCGAGCCTTCTCTCTCGTGACACACAAAGCCCATTCTGAGGGATAGTGTCAAAAGATTGACGAGACTTCGGGCGGCTTGGCTCGGGGGGGAGTGATGGAAAAAGACGGCAGGGCAACAGGAACCCTCGCCATGACTGAGGAGGCGAATAATACCCTTGGGCTCGGGAGACGATGGCCATTGGAGGATATGGACAAGGACCCGAATATGCGATGGCGCCAGGCGCGACATCCAGGTTACGAAAGAAGATCTTCATGACCCGCCTCTATATGATCACCGCCTGGTCCATCCCGTCACACACGTGTGTGGTTATGATACACAGAGTAGCCGCCGACGCCAAGGCACCGATATAAAAGACAAACCCACAATGACCGGTTCCAAACGCCGCGTCCACGAAAGCGTGTCCTCCTCCCAGGGTGACAGACAGCGGCCTCGTTTTAAATCAATGCCCCTTGTCGCGGAGCAACACAGTGGAAAGCAGAAGAATCAAAAAAGCATTGCATGGCTGGTCCTCACCTCGCCACGTGGGATGCATGCGGATCCTGACCCTGCCTCCTCCACGCCCGCGCCAGTATGAGCCAAACGCCGCAACCTGACCGTGATCCAATGCAGTGAACGCACTTTTCCACACCTTGTCCTTTCCTTACATGAGACCGATGTACCTACCGACCGCGCAAAAGAAGATGATTAGGCCCATGGCGACAAGCAGAATGGGCAGTAGAAGGAAGCGAGAGCAACAGCAAGGAAGGCGGCGGCGTAGCACCCCATGTCCACTTCCAAGCCAGGTTTGCACTAGTTGAGGAATCCCTTGCAGGCCGCAGTGCCGCAGAGACAGGGAATGCGATCCAAGCTGCCAATCTCTCGCTCAAATTTGTAGTCATAAGTCAACTCCTCGTCTGTAGATTCGTGTCAGTGTCTGCACCTTTGGTCGCGAAAAAAAAGACAAAACCAGAAAGACTTACTCAGAGCAATGTCTCGGAGGGCATAGATGACGATTCGCTTGCTGCCCTCGACCTTGATGATCTTGGCCGTGCAGTTGGGCATGCAGCTGTGGTTGATGAACCGCGCGATGCCCCCCTTCTTGGTCGCGTCGACGACGGTGTCGTCGTCGATGCGGAACAGGTAACTGCTTCCTATGCCGCTCTTGAGGTACCGCTTCTCGCGAATCTCGGAGATTTGCTGCCGCACCTCCTCGCCAACGTACTCGATGATCATGTCGTCCTTGTTGATGTTCTCCATGGCGTAGAGCCCCCAGTTGTGGATGGCGGACCGGGCAAACTTGACGGGCTTCTTCCTCTTCTTGAGCTGGTTGAACTTGAACACATCCGAGTCTTGGCCCAGCGTCTTCTTCTGGTCGTTCAGATCGGCAACATAGCGGCGGTTGCTCACACGGTTGGCTCGGGAGTTGCCCTTGGCGATCAGTTTCTCCGCAGCCAACCTCGCAGCCTCCGCCGCGCTTGCGTCTTTGCCGTTCTTCTTGAAACGAGCCTCTCGCTCCTCTCTGACCTTCTGGACCTTGATGTGATGCGGCAGGTATTTGGACTTTTCGGAGTTGAGAATCTTCTTGACACCTTCAGACCGCGCGCAACCAGTCGGATTCGGCACGTAATAGCCGCCAATCGAGATCGGCTTTTCGAGAGAACCCTTTGAGGAGTTGAGCTCTCTGACGCGATTGCGTTTCCACAACCACAGCTCGGGATTGCCAATCTCGCCAATGCTGTACTTCTTTTGAAGTTTGGCGAGGTCAGGCATATCCCGGAGCCCCAATGCCAAGCCTTGCAGTGAAGCAATGTCTGGCTTGAAATTTTCTGGGAGAGTCAAAGCTGTAACCAGAGGTTCCGTGGCGAAAAACCTGTCGTCGTGCTTTTCTACGACGGGCTCGGGTGGTAGCGGCTCGCTTTCCTCAACCTTGGGAGGCGCGGGGGTGGCTTCGTCCTCATCACGCTGCGATTCCGTCCCCAGCTGCTGCTTCACAGCCTCTCGCTCCTCAAACAGCTGCTTCTTGGTCTTCTTCTTTGGCTTGAGGGGCTTCTTCTTCGAACCCTTTGCCGCCTGGGACACCGGAGTTTCTGATCGAGACAGGCCGCTGTCAACAGTGTCGACATCAAGGCCAAAGTCTTCTGAATCCTCCCGGCCATTGATTTGGAGGTCGGTGTGGCTTATCTTGACGCCAAACAACTCCTCATCAGATTTCTTTTGACGCTTGAGGGCACCTTCAATGGCCGACTCCAACTTGCGCTTCTTCGACAATTGCCCATCGGCAAGAGCCAGGCTAGCTTCCGTCATGGAATCATCGTCCCGGCGGCCCCAAGAGCCCAAGTCATCCTTGGAGGCTTCATCGTCCGTGCTCATGCGACTACGCGGCCGCGACTCAGGCTCTTCTGTGTCACGCACAGCCAATGCTCCAGCGTCGGTTTCCTCATCGGATTCAAAGTCGCTATCCAGGCTCTTGAGACGATGATGCAGCGATCGAAACGCGGTGCGAGCCGCAGGCTGTCGCTTTCTGGAAAATGGATCGACAAAGGCACTGCGACGAACTTGCCCCTTGACCTTGGACTTCCGTATTCTCGGCAACGCCTTCGGTTCAAAGCGACCAGTGCGTCTTTCGATGGGATCGGCGCGGGAGTTCGGCGTCCCCGCCCCACGGCTGTCGTTATCGTCAAAGGCCAGGTCCTCGTCATCGTCTGGCTGGTCCAGGTTGAGCTTTCGCCTCTTGGCAGCGTGGTTGGCAGGGTCGAGGTAGTCTGAGAGGCATGGCGCCGCGACTTGGGTCCGAATATGGCGTATTAAATGCTCCGTCAGTTCTCTGCGGACGACTTCCACAGCCTCAATAACTGGGTCGAAATTCTTCGCCCGTTGCTTCTTTTCTTCTTCCAGGTCCGCTTCCGCTTCGCGGCGCCGCCTTGCCGCCTCTTCATCCTGACGTCGATGAGTTGCGATTGATGGCCTGTGGCTTCTTTCAGGACTCGGACTGGGCCTCCGCGTCGAGTCAGCAGCGGGAGCGGCCCGCGGCAAACAAAGTTGCATCGCCATGTCATAAGTGAAGAACTCAGTATGGTTGACAGCCCTGAAACATCGCTCTGCTTCTTGCCTTCCGCCGGAGGAATTTCTGAAAACAAGATGGAAGCCAGTCCTGTCGAGCCGAATGTCTTCGAAGCCATAGTTCTTTAGTCGCTTCTTCATGTGTGGTATAATGCTTGGTAACACTGGGACACTATCCGAGGAAACGAAGATATATGGGACGTTGGCAAGCTGAGGCGCGATACTCTGTGGTTCAACGCCGTTTGGGAGGCGCGGTGCCGGAGCCGGGGTCGCCTGCTGCGGCGTCGAAACAGACTGCTGCCTTTGTGCTGCGAGCCCTCTCGGTGCTGTCGGAGGCGGACGCACAAAGCCCGGTGCAGGTGCGGGAGTCGGCGTAGACGTGGAGGATTTCGGGCCGGTCGGGGGTGGCTTTGGAGCAGATGGTGTAGCTCGCGCCAGCTTCGCCTTGTTATGCTTCTCCCTCTCCCGCTTCAGGTGCTCCTCCAGCATTCGCCGGCTCTTGCGGCCTTCGGGATCATACTCGACTTTGACGACGTCAGCATCGACCTTGATCCCGCGCGCTCGCACGGCACGACGCGCGGCATCCACAGCAGAGATGGGTGGGCGGCCGGGACGCTTGGAGTCTCGATAGCGTATGGTTGCGAACCCGAGATAGCTGCCGGTATCTGGGTGCATCTTGTTGCTGGTTTCAGCGATCTCACCGAACGTCGCGAAAATCGCCGTGACTTTGTTAAAGGGGACGAGAGGGTTGTATCGGGTGACGACGATCTGCGTCGGCGGACCGGGGCCGATGGACGTCTTTGGGTCGTAAGGGTAGGGCTTGAGGTTCTCCGGGGCATGGCGTAGGCGAGCCTTTGGCAGATAGTAGTCGGTGTTGATGTATCCCAGCCGATCGCCGGCCTTTGCAAGCCGCGGATCTGAAGGGGGCGCGTCATGGGCCTGTCCCAAATTAGCCATCAGCACAAACCGAACACATCATGACGCGCCCCCTCAGCTGGGATGAAGTATAGTTGTACGTACCAGTCCGAATTCCTTGTAGGTCGGCTTGGCGTTCTTGCTCACACTCTTGTTGCGCAGACGCTCGAGGATCGGGTCAAAAGTGCATTTTATGCCTTTAACGGACGGCAAGGGGTCTCGGGCGGGAAGGCGCTCAGCCTCTGATGAGGAGCCATCATTGACTTTGGGTAAGCTCTGCCGCGGGGCTTGTCCGACCTTGTCGTTGGGTGCGGACGCGGGCACGTCCAGTTTGGGAGCCGGGGCGGGCGAGTTGGAGAGCGAGTCCCTTAGGCGGGAGGAGGGCGCGGTCGCAGATGGTCGCACCGAACTGCTGAATATGGACGAAGCAGAGCTCGCGTGCGAGCTGGTAGACCCGACAGTGCTGGGCATCTCTGCGGTGGGAGACTCGTTGTCTTCGGCGTGGGGGTGAGGGTGAGGGTGAGGGGCATCACCATGAGAGGGCCGGGCGAGAGCGGCAGCAGTTTTCGTCGTCGCGTCGGCATCCAGCGCAGCAGCGGCAGGGCGTCGAGACGAGTCGGCCCCCGAAGCGGTGCAGTTGGAGAGCTCGCCGTCTGCCGCCCTGCCGTGGGCCTGGGCCTGGGCTTCGGCTCTGACCTTGGGGGCGTTTGGGAAGAATTGCGCGAAACTCACGCCTGGTGGGGGGCGAGTCATCGTGTCGATGAGGCGCGCCTGTTATCGTCTGCACCGTACCGCGACCATGATACCTCGCGCCGCAGCCTAGGCCTTCACCATGCAGAGCGCTGGGCGTGTGCGGGCGGGCTGGCGGTGGGCTGGGCCGTGAATCGCGTCCACGCGACCGAGTTGCGGGCGGGCGTCGCGGCGCTCGCGGTGAGCCGTGGTGGCAGCGCAGCGACAGCAATCGCGGGCGAGGGCGGGCAAAAAAGCGGCCGGCGTGAGAGAGCAGTGACGGCGACCACAGCACGGGGGTGAGTGCGTCGCGCAGTCCACGAAGCCGAAGGCGAGCGCGGGTCAGTGAGTGAGAGGGAGGAAAGACGGCTGCCAGGGTGGTGAGAAGTTGAAGCTTGTGCTGCCGCTGCTCTGGGCTGGCCAGGGATGGTGGGTGGGTGTCCAGTGTCCACAGTGCTCTCCAGCCTCTGGCTGGCAGCTGCTGCCGCGCCGCCGCCCCCCTGCGTGCCCGCATCGGGTTCTAGCGCTGTGCTGCAGTCGTCTGTCTCCACCCGCAGCGCACGTCGGCGGTCGGAGGTACGATTACCCGAAGGTTCTATGTTCATGAGGCCGGAGACATGACGTTGAATGTTGTTGTCCGTGTCCAAGCAAACCAAAGCAGAGTTCCACGGCAGTGTTGCGCCGTTTGCGTGACTAGGATGTGCGGTGCTGATTATTTGCCCTTGCTTGCTTTGCATTCACTGCATGGATTCATTGGCACGCCGACCAAGGCCAGAAATTCATGTACCGGCATCCATGCATAAAGAAATGCACTATAAACAGATATATACATACAAAGGAGAATAAAAGCGACGGAATGATTCTTTGTTCGGGCTCGAAACTGTCTCCCGGGTTCCTCATCAACAGAACCTTTCCCTTAGTCCCCGAACGCCTGACCAGAGCAGAGTCGTGACGCTCAAAACCTCGAATCCGGTACCCCAAAACGCTAGAGCCAGGTGACGGACTGCAACGATGTTCAGATGGTCAACTTGAGTTCAAATTCCTCCTCTTCGTCGTCTGAGCCCAGGTACGGGCCGCGCATTGGCGGCAGGTCCTCGTCGTCAACGTCGTCAAATATGGATAGGAACTGAGGGCGCTCCGACGATGACTCTTTCCTGGGAGCCTCTTGCCGCATGCGAGCTGGCGTGACCGTGAGCTCGGAGTCAGCATGCCGGGAGCCAGCAGTCTTGACGGTTTGGTTGGGCAGGTTGTAAACGCTCTCTCCTCGGGGGTGAATCATGGATGAAGCTGTACGGCCCTTGTTGTAGCCAATCGTGGTTCTCGATGCAACCTCGCCCACTGCGTTGCCTGGAGATGCGGGCGGTGCCGTGGCAGCGGGCTTGGCGAGTCTGCTGCCGCCAATCAACGCAGATAGGGGCCGTCTCGCCGGCTTCTTGCTCAACGTAGGATTAATCGCCGCCGTCCTCTGGGCGTCCGTTCGGGTGGCCAACGCTGAAGCAGCCCTTCTCGAAGTAATTGTCGACGGCTTCTTTACGACGGGCCTCCTCATCGTTGCTCTGGGCACAGGCTCGGCCGTCTTGGGCAGTTCGGCTTTGCGGCGCGTCGCAGCCGCAGTCTCGGTGATGTCGTCGATGTTCCAATCCAGCTCTGCAATCTCGCGCTCATTGCGCTCTTGCGCCTTCTTCAGTACTGATCGCATCTCTTCGTCAAATTTCTTGTCCTCTCGCGACACTCCGTTCTCGTCGACAGGGTTGTGAAAGTGCTCATAAAAGCCCTTGAGAAAGTTCTCCCTCTTGAGGCCCTCGAACGTGAGACCGCCCGGTGGCAACACATCAGACTCATACGGCAGCGGAGCGGGCTGCGGCGGCGCGTATTCGGGCTCGTCTTCATCGTCTGAAGGGTCGATCTTGTCCTGTTGGATGGCAAACTTGATTGGGGCTTGATGGACGGATTGCTGCTTCGCCTTCCGAACCGTGGTGTGTTTCGCTATTGTCTTTTCGCCATCCTGGATAACGTCCTTGATGCCGGCGCTCTGGCCGACTTTTGCCTTTGCGTTGGTCGTTTTGTTGCCCAACGGAGCACGCGAGCGTTCTGTTTCACTGTCCGTCAGCTTGGTCCCCCGGTCCGTGAAAGAGACATACCCATGGGCGTCATCATGGCTTGTCGCTGGCCATTTCCCTTAGTAGCCCCTCCTCCCAGGCCCGTCTTGCCCGCAAATGCCGTCGGCACGTTCTCATCGTTGCGGAACCTGAGGGGCGTCTTGGGATGCCTGGCGCCAGGGGTCTTCGGCTGCTGCTTGGATGGAACATGGTGACTCTGCACCAGGTTCTCCTGGTCTCGATGCGCCGCAAGCATGGCCAACAAGAGTCGCCCTGTTTCTCGATGTTCGCAGAGTTCTGTTTTCGTCGTATACTGCCGTCGGTTGGATTGTTGGATTCCACGTCCCCTGCGCGATACGAGTAGAGGGTCCTCCGGATCCAACCGTGTGTTGGGGGCTCCACGAATGTAAATGCAGGTGATCCGTGCGTCTGGTTGACTGGACAACCGGCGGGTTGGGCTGGGTGCGATGCTCCCTAGCGGGGACGCGCGCCACACCCTGGAAGCCACAGCAGCCGAGTGTCAGGCGGGCAGGTACGGAGTTGGCCTGTGCAGCTTCGATGGAGGGGCACGTCTTCTTACCCCATCCATCTCCTTTTCCCTTGGACCCATCATCAACTCGACTCCATCGTGCATCTTCCACACCGCAGCGCCCATTTCCAGCTCACTTGCCTCGAAAACCCCGATCTCCAGTAACTCCAGCAACATGGATCGCATCAAGGAGGTTCGTTTTCCTTGCCCCGAAGCTCCTCTCGCCCCACCTCTGGGTCAGGCCAGGAGGTGAGCAGGAGTTGGTCGAGAATCATCGCTGAACGTGACGCCTAGAAAATGAACTCCCTCCGCCTGGAGGCCGACGAGGCCACCGCCAAGGTCGAGGAGCTGCAGTCCAAGGTCAAGACGCTGGAACAGGAGAACCTGTCCAAGGAGCAGGAGATCACTTCGCTTCAGCACAAGAACAACCTGCTCGAGGCCGAGGTGGAGAAGCACGAGGGCAGCATCACAGACTTGAAGAAGTTCGCCGACGAGGGTCAACAACACGGAACCCAGAACGAGACTCTCCAGCGGCGACTGCAGCTGCTTGAGGAGGAGGCCGAGGAGGCCGACAAGACTCTCCGCGAGGCCAACGAGAAGTATGTACCGCATCATCCAGCTCGGATATGTGTCAATCGTGCACACCGCCTTAGGAGCTCGTGATGCTGACGATGACTACGACAGGCTCCGACAGACCGATGTCAAGGCCGGCCACTTTGAGCGCAAGGTGCAGGCCCTCGAGAGCGAGCGCGACCAATGGGAGCAGAAGTACGAGGAGATGGCCAAGAAGTACTCAACCCTGGAGAAGGAACTGCAGGACCTCCAGAACGAGATTGGCAACATTTGATTGTTCTGGCTTTGTAGATACCTGGTACATTCGACTACGACGTCAATCGGCAGATCCCCTTGGACCGTCGTAGTCCCAACTCGATGCGAGGAACTCGAATGTGGGAGAACAGCGGGTGCTTTGGCAGCAACATGCAACATCTCTTGTAGCAATATAGGCTGCCTTTCTCCGGGGTATCTATCTATCGGGCCGCGCTGGTCGTGAATGCCCTCCACAGCTTTCCCTCTGTCAATGGGGCCTGTGGGATTTGATTTTTCGTTTTCTTTCCGTCAGCTGCCTCTCGAGCTTCGACTCGTATCGGAACTTCTTCTTCTTCTTCTTTGGTTTCGCAGGCCCCGTACTTGTCTTGTCCTCCTCTTTGCCCTCCCCCTCTGGTTTCTCCTCTGCCTCGTCGTCCGAAAGCTGCGGTTTACTCAGCCCATCCCGCGACACCGACACCGACTCCACCGTGACTGTTGTATAGCGGTCCTCGTCAACGTATTCCTCCTCGTGGTCGACGATGTCAAGATCCGGCTTGTCGGGGAACCCATCCCACTCATCCGAGGCTTCTTCGTCGCCTTCAGGGTCGACAGGGTCGACTACCGCGCCCGACTCTCTCAGCAGTCGATTGACTGTCTCGACATGCTCTTCGACCTCCCGTCGGCGGTCCTCTCGCAGCTAAAATGCCAGGGTCAGCAGTCTGCGTCGAGACTTGAGCAGCCAGAGACCAGCCATACCTGTTTGCGGGTGTCGAGCTTCTCCTGACGAGCTTGCTTGGCCGCCTGCTCTTGTGCGTGCTTTATCCGTTGTTGCTTTCGCTTATGGAAGCCTGTCAGGAATTCGTGTCGCGCATCGAAGTCGAAGGACACCTCTTCGACGGCCGACGAAGCCTTTCGCTTCTTGCTCGGCGGAGGAGGAAGGGGACTTTTCTTGGGCCTCGGCTTGGCAAACATGGTAAATATCGCGGCCGGGAGGAGACTCCTGTCGCGTTACCGTGAATACTTGCTGCCTCGAGATTCTACCGTGTTTTACCTGAAACTTCTACGCTGCTTTGCCAAGGGTCCACCTAACTTTCCTTCACCGAGGTGTGCACCCGGTGGGGTCTTGCGCTTAACCCGCCATTTACGTAAGGCAGGTTGCGTCGCTCAGACACCACGCTCGCCCTGTGGCTCTGGTTCGGGAGCTTGCTTGATTGACTGACGAGAAGCGGCCGACTGTGCATCACATCACGGCCAACCATGCGTCTCCAAATACTTGCTGGCGCGTTGGCGCTTTCTAGAGCTGCTCTTGCGCTTTCGGACTCGTCTCCTTGGGTCCTCCTGTCTACTTCAAAGTAAGCAGTGCTCTCGATCGTATGCAGCTCCTCTGCTTCGCCTGCTGACGAGCCGTGCAGGTTTCAAGATGCCTCCAACCAGGACCAGATACAGACGAGCGCAGAGGTGCTGAGGCACACGAAGGAGATACTAGCCTCTTGCCCCACGGACCGATATCTCCTGGTCACTCAGCCAGGCGTTCACGCCGCTGACCTCCGCGCAGCCGACGGCTGCTCGATGCCGCACCTGTGCAGAGCTGTCGAGGACACTCGCGTGCGGAGCCGGTACACTGTTTCCGAGGTTGTTGGCGATGTGTCGAATGCTGAGCTGGCCGAGTATATCACGGCAGCATGTGCCAAGAAGAACAAGGCCGTCCCTGTGGAAGAGGTCGGTCTCGCGTCGCTGTCTTCCCAAAACAGAGTTGGCACCCTGCTTGAGAACGGTATGTTCGAACTTCTGCGGTTGAAGAGGATGCCATTGTTGACAGAGACACAGATGCGACTCTTGCTAGCCACCTCGAGGCGATGGCCAAGTCCGACAGCTACACCATCCTGTTCTTCTCGTCGCCTGCCGAACCCACATACGAGCCTGAGTTCGTGGACTCGCTGCACATGGACTTGAAGAGGGAAGTTCAGGGAATGCCTTTGCGTCGAGAGGGCAACACAACTCTACGAGACACACGCCCGCTGTTTGAAAAGTACCAGTTCTTCACTCCAGGTACATCTCAATCTACTCTTTTTGGGGAATTGGGCTTTAGTGCTGACCAGATCTGCAGGTATCTTCATGGGTCTCATCGTGGCACTCATCCTCCTGTCTATCCTGTACGTCGGCCTCAAGGCTGTGTCCAGTCTCGAAGTGTCGTACGGTGCCTTTGAGAAGGATATGGGCCCGGCTGCGCAGAAGAAGCAGCAGTAATTGATCAGACGCATGGGCAGATGCATGGGTATGAGGCAGCACATCCAGCACCCGCCCTCAATGTAACATGTGTACGTCAAACATGGAGTTATGGGCTTTGACTTTTAGACTGTCAGTGTCTTTGCGCGCGTTTTGATGGGGCCAAACGTATGTGTCCGTCGTGGGACTCGCGTAGAATTGAAGAAAGGCTTCATCATCACAGTCTTGCCTTGTGCTTTTGAACCATTTACATCGTGACCTTAACGGTGACACCAAAGAACGCCCGTACTCCCTTTCCAGTCCTCTGAAATCACCGCGCATATCCCGTGTCATGCTACCTGTCCGTCATCGCCATCTAGCCGTCGAAAGCCGCCCAGCCACCAGTCTCGTCTTCCTTTTCTCAAACACAAACCCGAAATTCCTCAAACGCAAAGCCAAGATTCCTCGTTTAAACCAAATGGCTCGGCAGGAGGAAGTTTGCAATGCCCTCCTTGACGGCGTACTCGTGCCCGCAGTTGCCGCACACCAGCTTGCCTTCCGAGATCTGTGTCTCCAGCAGCAGATGATGCAGGTCCTTGAGCATCTTCTCATCAGCCTGCAGCTCCTCCTGCGTCGGGGCCTGCTCCGGCAGTTGCGGGAAGCCAATCTGTGCACGCCTCTCCGTCAGCTCCATATCGCAAAGACCGCGCCACGGCTTCGCCGCTACAGAAAAAAGATACGAGGGCAGGCCAAAAGTGAGGCCAAAAGTGAGGTTAGTAGACACATACCTCAGATGACGTCGTCCGCAGCGCCGCCCAGTCCAACCGCGGGAGCACGTTGATCAGCATCTCCGGGTTGATCTCAATGTCGTCTTGCACCAGCTCGGCGTCCTTGGGATGCAGCGGAAACGAGGCCGAGGACGACTTGCAGGCCTTGGCGGCGCAGGTGGTGAAATTGAGGCTGAGAACTTTCATGACTACTGCTGTGAGTATGAGTAGATGATTTCTTTTTCCTTGGGCCGTGAATGTTTTATTGCGGTTCAAAGGTCGGGTTAGGTGTCGGCATGCGCTTACAACTTTTTCGACGCTTCGTGGGGTGCTGAAAGGCTCCACGTGACGGGCACGTTGTAGCGGCTCCATTTGAGAGGCTTCAGGAGCATGGAATTCAGCGCGCAACACCGCCGTCCAAAAGAATGGAGCGTTTCATTTCGGACGGGTAATTGCATTTTTTGTTTAATCTTCACGAGGGATTCCACTTGACTACGTGTGACTAGCACTCCAGCGACGCCGCATAGTGTGAACATTGCAACAGACCATGTGTACTTTATTTCTTCAATGCTTCTCTAAGCCATCGTCTTCTCATAGCCAACATCACTCTGCGAGTTCTTGCTCCGCGCTCGCAAAAAAACTGCAAGGGCGCCCAGGATGATGCCGAAGAAAACCAACTTCTGAAGGGACGACCACCCAGAAGATGCACCGGTCGCAGCATCAACAAGTGGCGCGGCGCTGTCGGCCGCCGAGTCGAGGCCTGGAACGAACCGCCAAACGATCAGCACGCCGGCCAAGAGTACGAGAAGTGCTGCGTTTGAGGCACGGTGCAGGATCTAGAGCTCGACGTGAATACCTTCAGGAGGAACCTCCAGCTCGCCGCTCTTGGCAATCTTGACAGTCTTGATGGGCTTGTCGCCAGGGGCGGTCTGGACCTGCTCGATTTTCTCGACAACGTCGTAGCCCTCGAGGACCTCGCCGAAAACGACATGTCGGCCATCGAGCCACCTGCAACAGAGTTAGCCGGCTGAGTCCAGCGTGCGTTTTAGTGCTCGGAGGATATGACATACGAGGTAATGACAGTGGTGATGAAGAACTGGGAGCCATTGGTGTCGGGGCCGGCGTTGGCCATGGACAGCATGCCCTTCTTGGTGTGCTTCAGCTTGAAGTTCTCGTCCTTGAACTTGTTGCCGTAGACTTTATCGAGCTTCGTGTCAGCCAATTGGCACTACCATCGATGGTAGCAGATGGGGTTACTTACTCGACTTGCCACCGGTGCCATCACCCTTGGTGAAGTCGCCGCCCTGAATCATGAACTGCTTGATGACGCGGTGGAAGGTCGAGCCCTCGTAGCCAAATCCCTTCTCGCCAGTGG
The DNA here is from genome assembly GCA_024339985.1 of Tolypocladium endophyticum. Lineage (NCBI taxonomy): Eukaryota > Fungi > Ascomycota > Sordariomycetes > Hypocreales > Ophiocordycipitaceae > Tolypocladium > Tolypocladium endophyticum. The sequence goes on along the minus strand of JALHBW010000030.1, from coordinate 195,191 downwards.
CCAGAGCACGGAAGTTCTCGGCCGTCTCAGGGACGGTCTTGCCGTAGAGGCCCATGACGATTCGGCCGAGGCTCTCGTCGCCATGCTGAATGTCGAAGTAGACCTTGTGAGTGATCTTGGGGCCCTTGGCAGCCTCGGCCGTCTGGGAGAAGAGCACCAGGCCAACTCCGAAGAGCAGGGCAGCGGAGACGAGAAGCCGTCTGAAGTTGAACATCTTGGAGGTGGTCGCCGATTGGGATTGAATCGACGCTTGGGTGAAGAAGAGGGAAGCTGAATCGAATTGGGGAGGATCGCGGAGAGGGAAGGACACCTGTACCATCAACGGAGCTTAGGTGATCCGTTTCAACCTTCCCCGCCGCTGCGGTAGCGGGAAGGTCCCTGTGCAGGGGCAGGAGGGGCGCTGCAGCGTCCCAAAACAGCCCCTGTGTTTCCAGGCGGCGGGGCCGAGGCCAAGTGTTAGGTAAGCCGCCGTCCGCAATTAGCCGCAGCTTCTCCGACTTCGTCCTCTTGATTCTTTTGCAAGCCGTCGACGGACGATAATTGACGGTTGACGTGCGACACCACCGCTGGACGCGAAATCTTACCTGTAGCCGCCACAATGGTATGACGCCGTTCGACTGCCTTGCCCTGAGTTCCTCTGCTGACGGAAGCTCTCCAGGTGTTCATTCTAGGAGTCAATTTCAACGAGGGCAAGCTCGTCCAGGTAAGTTGTCGCGACGAACCGCTCTGCTCGATTCAGCCATTGACCGTGCCGTACCCGAACACAGAAAGCCCTCGAGTCCTTTTATGCCCTCGGCCCGAGCACTTCGCGCCGCATCATGGCCAAATACTCGATCCACAAGCTCGCCAAGATCGGCTCCCTGGCCCCGAGAACCGTCACATCCCTGACGGCCGAGCTTTCCCAGATGACGATAGAGACGGACGCGAGGAGGCTGGTACAAGACAACATCAGGAGACTAAAGGATATCGGGTCGAATCGCGGTAGACGACACGCCATGGGCTTGCCGGTGCGCGGCCAACGGACGAGGACGCAAACAGCCACGGCCAACAAGCTCAATCGGGTCGAGCGGAAATCTTGAGACGCTGCTCTTTTCCCAACCCCTTACACTTATACGCTGGTACATTCAATGCGGAAATGGCCAGAGCAATACCCAAAATACGCATCGGCTCATCCATATCACAGAGCGGGGAGGTTATCTGGGTATGAGCGGAATGCATCTACCAGACTTTGTACAAGAACATGTATATAGGAACTGTACGATGAGACCAGAGGATAAATTTCAGCTTCAGCGGCACATGCAATCTAACGTGCATTTCAAGCCCAGTCGAGTCTTCAAGCTGCGTTTCTCTCATCCTCCATGACAGGTGCGCCTTCGGCCTTCATCTTTGCAGACATGGCATCTACGTCCTGCCAGACGCGAAGGGCATTGCCACCAACGATCTTAGCAGCGTCCGAGTCGCCGACACCTGCTCGCAGAAGAGCTGCAACCAGATCCGGATACTTTGTAACGTCCTCGAAGCCCGTTGGCAACTCGATAATGCCGTCAAAGTCGGTGCCGATACCGACGTGGTCATAGCCTATGAGGGTACCAATATGCGTAATGTGCTTGACGATTTGATCCAGGTTGGCGTTCTCGAGGTCGTCTTTGGGAAGGCCGTTATCGTCACCGACGTCGACGCAGGAGATGAAGCCGGGGTTGATGTTGACCATGACCAGCGAGTTGCGCTCCTTGACGAGCTTGAGAATGTCGTCCTTGACATTGCGCGGATGGGGACAGATGCTCCAGGCGGAGCTATGGGAGAAGATAACGGGAGCTTTCGAGCCCTCCCAGTTCTCGCGGCCACCGAGGACGTCGATCATGGTGTCATCGCTGGAATCGACTGTCAGCATGCAGAAAGAGCATGCGGAAGGAAGAAGGCTGGCAGCAGAACGGGTTCAAACTGAATAGCACCATCACTTACCTGACGTGTGAAAGGTCCACAATCATGCCAATGCGGTTCATCTCGTGGATGAGCTTGCGTCCAAGGGGGCTGACACCTCCCCAGTGCGGCTCTGCCTTCCGCAGGGGGTGCTCAAGAATTGCGGCGTCGGCGAACTTGTTGTGGCAGTTGTGAGTGAGGGTGGCATACCGAACGCCAAGATAGTGGAAGAGGCGTAAGTTGGCGGCCGAGTTGCCAATCTGGTGGAGGCCCTCGACGCCAAAGGGCGAAATCAGCTTGCCGGCCTTGAAGGCGCGGGCAACGTCAGAGCTGTCAAGCTTCATGGCAAAGTCGTTGGGATAGGCGCCGAAGGCTCTGGCCGTAACGTCAATTTGATCAAGGGTGTACTGAACGCCTAGGCAACGACTCTTCAGTACAGCGTATGGCAAAGCGGGCGGCGGATTGCGAAGATGGAGACTTACTGGCAGCCAGGTTCTCGTCCGAAAAGTCGTCCCCCTTGGACGGACAAGGGGCGAAGACGCTCCAAAAAGCACCGCCCGATCCACCGGCTCTCAAGCGAGCCAGGTCAACTTGACCGGGCAGCGTCCCATTCTCGAACGACTTGGCCCATTCGGAGTTGTCAAAGTGATTGCCATAAAGGAAGCGCATGGCGACGGCGAAGTCGACATGGCCGTCTGCACGCGATAAGTATCAGCCAAGTGTCCAACGCAAACCTCGAAAACGATGGCTAGCTCATACCAATGAGGGGAGTCCTGGCAAGGATCCTGCGAGCCCGTCGTTCAACCGACATGTGTTTCTGGCAAACATGATCCGAGACGCGCCGGTAGCAATGGCCAACAGGCTTGTGAAGGAGGCTGAGAAGCAAGAGCGCGATGAGGGCGTAGAGCACGGTTCGATACGGGGTCAGCTTCCGGGGCCGGCGCAGGTTCGGCTCCGCTTCGACGGGAGTGTAGTCCTTGTTGGACGAAGGCAGCTTGGGCTCACTTGCCACGGCCATGATGAACGACTGAGTTGGCGTAGCTCGAGAAACAGTATGGACAAGTGAGAAAGGAAAAGCGCACGAAGGCAAACGTGAGCACGGAGAGTAACGTTAAGCGGGGATGAACGAGCGCGAGAATGGTTGAATTACGGTAAAACGACTAAAACCGCACGGGACGGGGTCCCATCAGGCTGCGAGAACTCTGGGTGTCGCAGACGCAATGCGCGGTTCGTTCAAGGACAGTGCAAGTACAATGGAAATGGGAGATGCAACTTCAACGACGTCCAGGATGTGCTACGAAAGCTAGCGGAGTTGCGGCTACTAGCCACGCGGGTGCGGAATAGACGAGATAGCGGAGCTCGGAGTAAGCGCACCTCACCCTTGCTCCTGTTAGTGATACCAGTCAGGCAACCGGAAGCCTTTCCTAGGCTCTGCGTCTTTGGGGAGGATCACAAGAGCGGCTTCCGACGTGGATATTAAGCATTGGAGCACCGCTTTACAAGAGCCATAGGTTGCCGGGGACTGGCCTCGGCAGACCTACGTCACCACGGAGGTCGATGCGTTGATGGGACGAGTAAACCTTTGGTGGATCCGCGGGTCCTGAAAACAATGAGAGGGGCACTCACTGGATCGTTATTTTAGGTGCTTGGGTGCCATCAACTCCCACAACCTCGTGGATGTCCATCGTTGCTGGGAGTCGGAGTCTCATTTGCCACGGCCAGGTAGTTACCTTACGCTGCACGCTTTGGATCTGTTTTTGGACACTCGCAAAAATTGTTATCATCCCTCTGTGCCCGGTCTTTCTTTGCATGCTGCCTTTTGCAGCGTTGGATGATGCAACTGTACTCGGCAGAGGATGAGCTACTGCAAGGGACAGGCTTGGCCATCATCAACCACAGATTGGAGGCGTCCCTTCGTTTTGTTCTTAAGAAAGAGCGTTAGTTGGGAGCTCAGAGCCTTCCCGCACGAGACATTGATGCGGTCGTCACTGGAAGATTGCCAACACGAGGCCTGAATCCACCTCAGCCACCACTGGCCTCGATGCTCGTAATAGCCCAGCCCCAGCGGCCGTTCAACGTGTTGCTCCCCTGGCCTGGCATGGGGGCGCCGCATTTCCAGGCACTAGCTCGCTAGCTTCAGCCTCCATCCATCCATCCACGATCCATCCCGTACTCTCCCAGGCTGCCTCGTCACTTCCCCCAGCGTCGACCCTTCACGCATCCTCGTCGTTCCCCTTTCGCATCCAGCGTCCCGCCTCGCTGCAGCGGTCCTCGTCTTCAGGCGCGAGATAGTTCTGGGCCGGCTTTTTGTTCAAGCAAACGCACCACTACTTTCCAGTCGCACTCCTCCGAGCCGCCAGCCTCGTCAACCGATCGAGCCCCCATTCTGGGCCAACCTTCCCGGCCTGCATTCCTCACACACTGTGCCCCGGCTTGTCCCCTTACTCTCGCACCGACGCCTACGTCAATCAGAGACATTCTCTCACATCGTCTTTTACCCATCCACTGGCTACTGCCAACAAGCGACACTTTTCCACGTTGCGCCTCGGCCCTCCTTCCCCTTCTTCGACTATACAAGCACACGGGCAGCGCATAGCACCCAGCTGGCTGGAGTAGGTCACGATGCCCAGCTTCGCCGACTCCTTCTGGTCGAGCGACTATGCCGCAGGTATGTTCAAGAAGCACCCACCTGCCTCGACTCCAGCTGAGACGTATCGACAGGACTCGGCGTCCTGTTTGGCAAGCTCCAGCAAGGCGTCATGGAGAATCGCCAGGTCCTGACAATAGCTCGCCTGCGCGCCGAGGCTGAAGACACGTACGGCCAACGCCTTGGGGACATTGCGCCTTCGGCCGACAAGATCAGTGGCGGGTTCGCTCGAGACGACGGCGCCACCGTCCGCAAGGTAAGTTCCCTCGGGGCTGGCACCGCACTCCAGCGCTGCCCGATCGCGCATACGGAGACTGATGCTTCTCTACCAGGCTTACGAAGGCATGCGCACCGAGATGCAAGATGCCGCTCGCAGCCATCAGCGCATCGCTCAAAACATCCGCGACCTCGTCGTGAACCCATTTTCGCGTTGGTGCGACGCCCACGAGGCCCGCGTACAAGACTCCCAGGACGAGCTGCAGAGCCGTATCAAGGCCCACGACCGACAAGCCGACGCCGTCAGAAAGCTGCGATCCAACTACTTCAACAAGTGCCGTCTCGTCGAAGACCTCGAGGAGGAAAACAAATTGGCCTTCCAAGAGCCAGAGATCGGCAGTCCCAAACCGAATCAAACGCCGGGCCAGCCCATCCCAGAGATAAAAGTGCAGCCTCACAAAGAGGAAGAAGCCCCCGCCGACGATGACGACGAGATATACGAAATCGGTGACGAGATCTACCAACCCGACCAACTGAAGAAGATCCTCTGTCAGATGTTGTCTACCATCAGGATGGGTGAGACCAAGGTCCCCATCCTTGGCACCTACCTCAACACCTCTGCCGGCTCCGACATTGTCGAGTACCTTCAACGACACATGGGCGTCAGCAGCGTGAGCTACGCTGAGCGGATCGGCCAAGACCTTATATCCAATGGCTTGCTGCGTCTGATCGGCAACGTCGGTAGCACCTTTGCCAACAGCTCCAGGATGTTCTACCAGTGGCGGCCCAAGGCCTTCAAGATTGCCGGCGTGCCGGACAAGAAGCAGCCACTTGGACGCACCTTTTCGCTCCCGGTCACGGGCTCGGACGGCGGCGACTCGCCCGTGGTGGGCACCGTCAGCGAGTATCTGGCCAACTGGAACGTCCTCAAGAACGAGCACCCCGGCGAGACGCCGGCCCAGCGTCTGCACCGCGAGTCGCGCGAGTCGGACGAAAAGTACAGGGCCGGCGTTCGGAAGCTCGACCAGCTGCGATGCGAACTGGAGGAGGCCATCGTCCTGCACCTCAAGTTCCTGGAGCGCTGCGAACTGGACCGGCTGAAGGCCATCAAGACGGTCATCCTCGACTTTTCCGGCACCATTGGCAACGTCATTCCCAGCTTGCAGTCTACAGTGGACAAGATGCTCTTGTTCCAGGAGACTGTTCAGCCGGTGGGCGACTTGCGGTACCTTCTCGAGAATTACCGCACGGGAAGCTTTGTGCCCAAGGTCGTTGTCTACGAGAACTATTACAACAAGGTGGATGATCAGACCTTTGGCGTCGACCTGGAAGCCAGGGCTAGGGCCGACAGGAAGCGCGTGCCATTCATCGTCACCACCATACTGACGTATCTCGACCACCACTATCCCGACTTGGAGGGCGACGAGGCGCGCAGAGGCGTGTGGTTGGTCGACGTTCCTCTTGCCCAGGTACACAAGTTGCGATCCAAGATCAACGACGGCAAAGCCATTACTCAGGAGGTTCTTGGCGAATTCGATATCCCCACGATTGCGAACCTTCTCAAACTGTATCTTCTCGAATTACCAGGTAAGTCAAACTCTGACCCCCTCTAGGTGCCAGCTGTAGGTTGACCGCGCTGGATTCCTGCAGACTCGCTCGTTAGCTCGCACGTCTATGAGATTATTCGCACCATTTACAGCACCCCTGCTGCCGACGGGACCGAAGCGTCTCGGATTGCGGTGCTCCAGCAGACCCTTTCACAGCTGCGGCTCACGAATATCGCTACCCTGGACGCGTGCATGAACCACTTTACTCGCCTCATTGACCTGACGTCGGCCGATGACGAGTACGTCACCGCCCTGGCTACGACATTGGCCCCCTGCATCCTGCGACCGCGAACGGAGACATCTCTCACGCTGGAAGAGAAGCACTCCACCAGACTGGTTCGGGATCTCTTCGCTCACAAGGATCCCATCTTCAGCGAGCTCAAGCGCATGTCGACGCTGAATCATTCGTCGTCTGTGGGGGAGAGGAACCGCCCACGAGCTGTGAGCACGGATGAGAGCAACCGAAAGGCGCTGATGGAGGAGCGCAACAGGGCTCTGCTCGAGAAGGCCAACGCCTCGCGGAGTCGCGCCACGAGCCCGGCCCCCAGTCCTCGGGGCCATCGCCGTGACCGTAGCAGCGGCGGGCCCGATACGCGATTTCCGATCCAGACGAGCCCGACGTCGGCGGCCGCCGAGCGTCATCGAACCAGTCTAGGGGGCATCGAAGGCCGCCTCAAGCGCTCTTCCCTCGACGTCCCCGACCCCGATGGAACCCCCAGCGCTACCGACGCCGTGAACGGCTCGTCGCAAGCTGTCAAGACCAACGGCAGTGAGACTGGGTCCGAGAAGCGCGACAGCGGCGGCCGCGTCGGCACCAAATTCGTCGCTGGGAAGCGAGTCCCCGCCTCGCCACCGCAAGAGGTCGAGGCCGCTCCCCGAGGCGTCACCCTCGAGGACAAGCCCATGGACGACTAGTGACGTCTACTGGGCCTCTTCCTCTGTACTCTTCCCTGCCAGCGGTACCGCCGTCGCCGCTAGCTGGCCGGCAAAACGAATTCAAACGTCCATCATACCCATTTTTGGTCTGCCATTTTACCTTTCTCTTTGTCGGGGTCACGTTGTACGGGTTCATGGGAACATGAGACACGGCATGATGTAGCTTTTTTTTAAAAATCGGGCTGTACACTGTAAGAGAGAAATATTAACGCTATTCGTCGCATGAGATGACAAGAATTACAATACACAGATACGCAGAGCGACTACTCTGCGGGTCTCTTTCACTGGGTCTCGTCTGTGGCAACGTTGTGAAGGGTTCCAGGGGATGAGAGTTGGGTGCGAGATTGTACATGTGCATACGGGGACGTGTCACAAACACTGCGCTACGCCCTGCAGGGGCTCTGCACGATCAGGAGGCGCTTGCTAGAACAAAGACGCTGGGATATCTTGTTCATCCATTTATTCTCGTCTCCCATCGTAGATGTCAGCCCAACGCCGTCACCATGCTATAGGTCTTGTCATCGGCGAGCCAACCTCAGGCCGCCTCGCCCGCCGTATCCTCAATCTCCGCGAGCCGCTTCTTCTTCTTAGTCTTCTTCTTGGGTACAACCACGGCGTCTTCCGCTGCCGGAGACTGCGCTGCTCCTTTGAGCTCCGACGTCTCAACCCCTTCTTCAGACACGACCGGCTTCTTCTTCTTTTTCTTGACGGGCTTGACCTCTGCAGCGCCATCCTCGCCTGCCGTCTTCTTGGCGATCTTCTTCTTCTTCCTCTTGACGACGGTTCCTTCGGCGTCGACGCCTTGGGCCACTTGGATGCGCTCGTTGGCGCGCTGCATCTCGAGCCGCAGCCGTTCCACTTCCTTGACGGCCTGCTGCATCTCCGCCTCCTCGCGCTGTCGCCGCTCGTAGTCATACCCCTGGGCCGGCTGCGCGCCCTCGAGGCTCAAGGCCCCGATGGTGCTCGAGTCGACCTGCAGGAGCGACTGCTTGAGCTTCCTGCTACGGGCCTTTGCAAGGCTGTCCGAGTTGTTTTCGGAGTCGTAATTGCGCCCAGGCCCGCCGTCACTGCCCTCCAAGGTTTCGTCGGCCGCAATGACCAATTTCTGCTTGGGCTTGCGTGGGGGTTTCGGCGCTGGCGCGGGCACGTCTCCTGCTTTATCAAGATCCAGCTGCATGATTGGAATGGAGTCAATATCAAGGTCAGGCCCATTGCTGTTCTGGAGAATGCTGTGAATGGGCGTTGACGTCCGTGGGGTATCATTGCTGGGGATGTAGAACGGGTCGTCCCTATTCCTTTCAAGGCGATCAGCCTTCCTTCTCGCGATGATGTCTGCGTCAAGGTAGCTCTCCTCGCTGGGCTGCTGGTATGAGCCTGACATGTCCTCGGCCGACTCTGCCAGCCTGCTGATCGCTGGCGCGGAGGACGATATGCTCGTTGGCGGCAGTCGCTGGTTGTAGTACACCTCAAACTCATCCGCCTCGTCCGAGACCAACGAGACCAAATCCGCCTGGGAGAGCAGCTGGTTGAGGTTTGAATGAATCGGCTCGTCAAGGTCCAGGCCGTCAGGTCTGGGTACGTTGCGCTGGGCTCCAGGGGCCACCGAGTTGAGCTCCCAGCCGTTGAAGAGGGACGGTATGGCCTGTGTGAGGAGCAGAGGAGGGTCCTGTTGGGTCTCGTCCGTAGACGCGGGCTGTCCAGACGCCGCCTCCGCTGTGAGCTTGAGCAATTCAATGAACTCAACCGCCCGCTCTTGAACCTCCAGATTGGGGTGCAAAGCTAGCGGTTCCGCCACGTGAAGGATGCGTGCCATGATGAGCGATATCCTGGACTTCCTCTCAGCCGTCCAAGGCTCCGTCTCGTCTCCAGCTATTGACGCAAACACCTTGGTGATTGCGAGCAGCGCAGTCGTGCACACCTCTGGTCTGCCCGTCCTAGGCACAACTTGCAGAAGGCCGTTTAGCGTGTCATCCGGTGTCGAAAGCTGCGCTGCATACTCTCCCAGGATCCAAGTTACGGATTTGAGCGCGCCCGAAGTAATTGAGTGGCCCGCAGGGGCGTCTGCGATGAGCTGGGCAAGGATGATCTCGGAGGCTCTGACCACAGTGGCCCTCAGAGCCCTGACCTTGACTGCGACATTTCGCAACTCGTCTCCTATCTTCTCAGAGACATCTGCAGAAGATCGTGATGCAGTCGAGTCGAGATCATCATACGCTCGAGGCACTGGAGCCATACGAACGAGCTGCGTCAGCACGTCGATGTACCAGTCGAAATCCAGAACGTTGGAATAGTTGTCCTTGGAACCCATGAAGAGAATTCTCCCAATGACATCGATTCGATAATCTTCTGGAAGTGGAGGCTCTTCGTTGTCAGACCTGCCTGGCTCCATGATGGCGACGTGCGCATCCGAGTCCGAGTCCGAACTTGGCATCATCGAACTCGTAACTTGTTTTTTCCAGTCTTTGGTAGGGGTGGCGGATTTGAGTTGCTTCATCAGCCGGCTCACCACCGATATCAAATTGTCGCTCGTGACCATGCCTTGTACGAGATCGAGCGCCTGTATACGAATCGTTATGTCAGGGCTGTCAATGCACTCCAATATCACGTCTTCTTGCTGAGCAACGAGGTATGGGTGCGTGACAACGATCTTGTTGAATGCCAACAATGCAACGTATTTCACTGGAGAGAAGCTTTAGCCATTGTACGGACAAGGACAGGTTTGCGACTTACGATTCGGATCACCATTGATCATTACCATGCCACGAAGTTTGTTGACGCAAAGAGTGGCGATCTCGTCTGTTCCAGAGACATCTTCCCCGTTGCCAAGTATGCCGCCTTGAATGATGCCGTTGATGCATTCGTACAGTAAAGACATGGCCGCAGTCGTTGACATGATGTTGGTGAGAGGAGGCAGCAGCTTCCTCACGAGCCGAGGTTCCAGGGGGGTCAGGGTCGCAAACTGTTGCCTTGTCAGCTTCAAACTTTCAAACGTAGGGAAATGGTCACGCACGAGCTTGATAAGCTTTATCGCCATCCAGTTGTTACCGCCATCGACAAGCAGCTCAAACAGCCGCGGAGCCAAGGGGAGGAAGTCATGCGGCCGCCGCCATCCAAGCTCACACACCACGTTCACGATGGCCGCCGTAACGCTCGGGTCCTCATCAGCGTCCATCAAGCGCTCTTTTATCTTGGGCCATGCCGCGCGAAGCGCCTCGGGATACACCAACGCCAGCCGGTAGAGAGTAACCAATGTCTTTTTCCGAATGTTGGCATGGCTGTGACTAAGACGTGGCAGCAGGTCGGCCAAGGTCGAAAGCGCAAGCGACGGAGTTATAACGTGTGGGAGTGTGGCTATCGGAAGAGAGATGACGGTCGGGGTAGACGAGGCAAGGTCCTGGACGTGGAGGTTAGCCACGAGCTCGAGGCTTGCAGTGGCGGCAGTACCTTTTTCAGTAGATTGGTCGCTAACATGAGGACCTCGGTGTCTGGCCGGAAGCTCTGCACGGCGCCCAAGTAGCCTACGCGCTTCTGGTGGTACTTGGGCGACGACATGACCTCGAGGACGTGGAAGGAGGCCCACGACATGTCGTAGCCCACCATCTCGAGGTAGATGAGCTTCAGGAGGGCCGTGGCCTTGACATCTATTCGGAGAGACACAAAATAAGCAAGGTCTGGCAGACAATACATATAGGAGGCGGCGACGCACCCATGTCTTGGCTGCGGACTTCGGCTCGACATTCCTTCAACGTCTTTTGTATGTACTCTTTCTCGTTGCCCTTGTGGTTCCGCAGCCCCTTGATGAGGTCGTAGAGCGATTTTTCGAACCTAGACAGCACCAGTAGTCAGTTTCACAGCTCTCGGCTTCTTTAAGCCATCCGCGTGGTCTCCCCGGGTGCGGCATAACGAAGTGCTCGTACATGATGCCAGCTCGTAGCCCCGCGTGGGGCTGGCGCAGCTGAGGGGGGGCGAAAGGCGCGCTCTCTTGTCACGCTGTTTGATCGTCTGTTCGCGCGCAGATTAGCTGGATGCTCATCGTGCGTCTCTCAGGGTCCAGCCGGGCGTTGGTTGTGCGGCGCCCGTCGGTGCTGGTGGGTTCGAGCCGGAGAACGGACGGTTGTCGATGTCGGGAGACGATGACGGAGCTAGGTCGCGGTGGCGCATTGGTGCAGCAGCTCTGAACGATGGCCCTACCCTGTACCTTGTGGTGGCACGCGGATGGGGGCATGGCGGGGCCATTGATGGCTGCGTATCCGTATATCACCTGGACAGCACCTAGGAATACAATTTTACAAGTTGATTTTCCCAAACCGGCCTGTGTTTGGGCACAGGCCTCTGTTGCGCCTGTGAGTTCTATGCTGGATTAACGTTGGTCGATCCAGCCATGAAGGGCGCTGGCTTATTTGCGGTTTTGTCCACTGCCCGAGGCCTTCATTGAAATCTGCGCAGGGCGGGCGGAGCCTCAAGCACTGTCCAAGATGTCAACTGTAAGTTCTGAACGGTGAATAAAGGTATTCAGACAGTATATTAAAATCAGCTAGTCTTTCAGCGGCCTGGTCGTCGGCAATATACATAAGTCTACACATGTTCCCGCGAGGCTCAAGTATTCCGGACCGGGAGTGGAACAACCCGTGCTCAGCCAATCCCGTGCTCTCCACTTACGGCTTCGCAAACGACTTCGACACTCAACATACATCATCACGACTTCACAACCCCGGCGGCGCCATCCTCGCCTCTCCCCGTGAGCGCAGACATCTACGTCGCGCGCATCCGTCGGCCGCTCAACGGAGGAACCTCACCCGGCAGGAATGGCATAATTGGGCGGCGCATCCACTCCTTCTTCCCCGGCCATCAGGACACTCTTTGACATCCCCCCATCGTCGCCGCCATGTCTCTCCGAATCGCGGCCCCTCGGGTCCCCCTGCGCCGCGTCCTGACTCCTCGCGCGCTCCCCAGCTGCCGCACTTTCTTCAGCTTCCCCGGCAGCGGCAGCGACACGACGCAGCGCCTCACCGCCACGCGCGTCCTGCCCTACGAGCGCGACCCTCTCTACGAGCTCATTGCCGACGTCGACTCCTACCACCGCTTCGTCCCGTACTGCTCCCTCTCGCGCGTCACCGACTGGGCGCCGGCCGACGCCCACGGCCGCCGCTGGCCCGCCCGCGCAGACCTACACGTCGGCTGGGGCGGCTTCAGCGAGGCCTTCTCGAGCCGCCTGCGCTGCGTTCCCGGCGTCTCCGTCGAGGCCGTCAGCGGCGACCCTGCGTCCGCCGAAGCCGAAGCCGCGTCTGCCGTTTTCAAGAGCCTCGTCACGCGCTGGTCCCTCAAGCCTCTCAACCACGGTGCTGCTGGCCCCCCGTCGACCGAGGTTCACCTCTCGATCCAGTACCAGTTCGTTAACCCGCTCTACGCCGCCGTCAGCGCCGCCGTTTCCGACAAGGTCGCCGGCCTCATGATCGAGGCCTTTGAGAGGCAGGCGCGCGAGCGGCTGTCTTCTGCGAGCAAGTCGTGACCACCGAAACCCCGACGACAGGCCGCACTGATTCCTCATCAAAAATTTCTCATACAGAGCACATGGTACACTATTGCATCTAGACGGCGTTGGGACAGCTGGGTATAGAACTGTAAAACAGTAGAACGACAAACGATAGAGACCAATTTTCTTTTCACAGACGTATCCAACAGCTTTACACACACCTGTGCCACCCAAAATAGGCCTTCCCAAGCACGTTCCCCAGACCACATTGCCCCGCCCACAGCTGGGCTTCCAACGGGTCTCTTCCCATTATGCCCAGCGCAGTGTCATCGCAAGGTCTGGCCCTCGAGGTATATCAGCAGTTCGTCCTCTCCAACCACTTTGGCCCACAAACTCCGATATAAATGCAGAGAAAAGGCGAAAAAGAAGACGTCGATGTTGAGTAGAGAAGGCAAGCGTTGTGCACCGATTACTTAGAACAGAGGGTAATCCTTTTTGCCGCCAAGAATTGCAGAATAGCTCGCTAAGGTATCGGATGAAGAATTATGTCATACGTCGTCACAAGATCAATTGCGTCCTCATTGTGGTTTCTTGTGTGATCTATGCACATATTAGCACCGCTATGCCTGAACTGGAATGTCGGGATGGAGGGCTCACTTACTTCTTCTTTGGTGGTTTCCCCGCGAAGAACGTGAACATAGCGTTGTTCCTCTTGGCCTTTGGCTTGCTCGGGCCTGGGCCAACGTCGATAATATTAGGATCAGCGCCATGCGATCGGCGACCGGCTGGGCCGGGCCATCCCGGCGGAGTTGGCATGCCTGGCGGCATGCCAACTCCGGGACGGTGCCCGGCTGGCCCAACCCCTGGGATATGTGGAGGAATCGGGATTCCGCCCATGCGATGCCGGCCCGTGAGTGGAACTCCCCCGGGAAGCTTCGGCCCCAGCGGCGGCATCTTTTCCACTGGCCACATGGTCATGCTGATCTGCCAGTCCGGCTCGATGACCTTTTCCCACACAGAAGGCAGGATGATCTCGCCGTTGGGGCCGGTCAAGTCGTAATGGCCCTGCTGCACATGCGGTCCAATGACATCCACGTGCAGAAATGCCTGCTTGATAAGTTCTTCCATGCCCTAAGTATCCCAGGTAAGTGCTGTGACCTTCAATTGTCACTGGGAGGGGTGCGAGGTTGACTTACCTGCCATGTGGCGCATAGATGGAAGGGAAAGCTAAATTTCCTCCCGACGGCATCCTTGAACCTGATGGGCGCCTTTTCCGACTTCTTCGCAGCCTCCTCGAATTTCACCTTCTCCTCATCCTGTATCCGTTTCTTGAGGGCCTCGTGCTCCTTCTTGGCGTTCGCTTCAGCTTCGGCAGCCTTGGCCGCCGCCTCCTTCTCGGCCGCGACCTTGGCCGCGGCTTCAGCCTCGGCCTTGCGCTTGGCGTCCTCCTGAATTAGCTTGAGACGCTCTGCCTCTTCGGTGGCCTTCTTCGCGGCAGCCGCCCGGGCCTCGGCCTCGGCCCTCAGGGCCGTCTCGAGGCGGATCTTTGCAGCCTCCTCAATCCTGACACGCTCTTCTGCCTCTCTCTGCCTGCGCTCTTCCGCCGCCTTCATCTCCGCCTCAAATTTCCTCTTGGCGTTTTCCTCTGCGCGCTTCATGGCCTCGGCTTCCTGCCGCGATCTTTCCTCGGCGGCCTTTCGCTCGGCCTCTATCCTCGCCACGGCCGCACGCTCTGCCTCAGCCCTGGCTCGCGCGATTTCCCGGGCGGCCTCCTCTTGCTGCCTCTTCATTTCTTCCATCTTCTTCAAGAACGAGTCCTCGGCTTCTTTACGTATCTGGATGTCGCGCTCCCGCATCTCCTCGAGGGCCCTTTGCTTCTCCTCATGGGCCTTGATAGCAGCGAGCTGCGCCTCCATCTTGATCTTTTCGATGTCGACCTCCTTTGGAGGCGCCGGAGTCGCCGGTGCGGCGGGAGCTTTGGCTGGGGCTTCGGTGGCCGGCGGCGGCGGCGGCGACAGGTGGAATTGCTGCATGTGGGCGGGTAGGCTGTACTGCGGCGGCACGCCGTAGAAGCCGTGTTGGTATGGGATCATATCGTACATGGGCCTCTGCTCGCCACCAAAGTAGCTGCCGCCCGAGCTGGTGCTCACGGGGGTGAAGGGGTTTGGGCCGTAGCCGCTGTACGGAACCATCTGGTTGCCACCTGGGTAGCCTCCCATGAAATGAGCGCCATGGTTCTGGGGATACGGCTGGGGATGGCCGCGTCCGCCGTAGTAAGCGCCGCGATGAGCGGGCTGGGGCTGGTAGGCCGGGCCATAGTGGCCACCGAAATCCTCCGAGGGATCCACGCTGGGCGGGTTCGGTGCAGGTGCCTGCACCGAGTGATACTGAGCGTGCGGGCGGGTCAATCGGTGGTGTCGCGACGCAGTTCTTGGGGCGCGCGGATGTGAGGCGGGGATCTCGTTGCTGGCACTAGCAGAATCGGAGGGGTGAACGTCGTCGTAAAGGTCTTCTTCGTCCTCCCACTCGGCGTCGTCGTCGGTAATATAGTGTTCCCTTTCGTGGTGGGAAAGGCCCTCTTCCTCACTGTTGTAGGAAGTCGAGCGCGAGCTTTCGCCGCCCGTGTGGATGGTGATCTTAGTCGGTCGTCTGATGAGTCTGGTCAGCGGTGAGTGGGTTGAAGAAGGTGACGAGCCTTGCCCATGCGACGAGCCGACGGACGGTTGGGAACACTCACGGCATAGCAGACGGCGGTCAGCAAGGGGCTGTTACTGCCGTCTACTCGCGACAATCCGGTCGAGATGGTCGGAGCGAAGGCGCGGGCTGCCGAGGTTGAGGGCAGCGAGGAGCCTGGATGGCACAGAGGCGAGTGCAACGTCTGGACGGCCCAACAGTCGGAGACGTCGTCGCCCGCAGAGTCGAGTGCTGGCCGGTGGCAGTGCGGCGATTGTTGCGCTGGCTGCGGCTGTGGACGGGGACGGTCAACAAGCCAGGCAGGCGCAGGCGCGGGCGCGGGCGCGAGGAGCGTTGCTAAGAAGCGGTAGTGCGACAAGGGGGAGGGGTCGATTGGCTAGCGGCGGGACGAGAGCGCGAGGGGCTGATGGATGGCCGTAAGAAGGCGATGTCTGCCGGCGTGCTCGTAGGGGTGGTGGTGAAGGGAGGGACGACAACGGCAACCCGGGCGGGAGGGGCTTGAGAGGCACGAAGCTTTCGGGCGCTGCCTTGTGCCGGTCGGTCTGTCGTTGCAGTGCACGCAGCAGCCTGCAAGGCAAGGCAAGGTATACAGCCCCGCTTACAGCAGAGCAACGGGTGGAGTCGAGACGACGGAGCTCCCGAGCGCAGGCGCTGGAGGTGCTTTGTGTAGATGGGGGGAGGCGACGAATCGCGAGGGACGGCTCGGGCAGTTGGCCGAGGGTGGCGATGGATGGGATGAGTATGACCACACTCGGGGACGCAGATCGGCGGTGAGCTGCTGAGGGCGAGCAGTGTGGTGGGGGACAGTCCAGACAGAGCAGCTGGGCGACGAGGCGTGAGCCGGAGCCGCGTGCTGCTTAGCGGGAGAGGGTAGATGGTATCCCGGCGTCCCGACTTGTGGGAGTGAGGGTGCCGTTGGTAATATCAAGGTGTGATCCGGTAAGGCGTGTGGCCCGGCACAGGTGGTGAGAGATCTATCGACAGTACAATAATGCTTGCTGTCGTTGGAGGACAAGGACGGGTGCCTGCAGAGACGCCCAAGCGCTGTTCGGGCGAGGCAGTGGATGGCGTTGCGCGGTGCGAGGACGGTGTCGGTTTTGACGATCGAAGGACAGGCAATTGGATTTCGACAACGATGGATGAATCTTGAAGCAGGTCCAAACAGAGGGCAAGACCAGCACAATGCTGCAGGCTTGTGGGAGCGTACCCTGTCTGCCGACCAGTAACAGCGTCGTTGCGAGGGTTGCGTGGGCTAGCAGGCCAGGCACATGAATTTCCGCTGCTCAACAGTTATAGCTCACTCACCTTTCGAGTAAATGCTTTGGTGAAGAAGCGGGCCTTGCGGCTCTTCTCAGCCGAAATCCTCGCGCTCAGCAAGTCACCCAGCCCTAGAGGCCCTACTAACACGGCCGTGGCAAACAGTTGCGAGCGAAGCCGAGATGCAGCGATATAAGAGCCCAATGCCACCCGGCTCCACCCTCACGCCGGCGAGCCTGCGTGCGTGCTGCAGCACTCTTCGCTGCTTTCGACGCCAGTCAATCGCTGTGTCACCGAGATCTTGCTGGGCGGTTTCGGCGTTCCGCAAGTCTGGCTTCGCTGCTGCAGCCACCCAGGGCGCTGTTGCCGGAGCCGTTGACAGGCGGGGCCGTGATTTTTATGTATTCCACCTTATTACTGCAAGGCCAGGGATGGCTCAGGCGGTTGCACCAGTGCACTGCCCAGCGCACCGCTGCCGAGCTGTAGATCCAGATGGGAGATGCGTAACGTTTGACCACAATTCGCCGACTGTGTTATGTTGGCAGCGTCCTGTCAGGGACCCGACGGCGTCTTCTCTTGTCGGAGCGTCTCGTCTGTGGGCACGTCAACATGTTCAAACTCCACGATAAGTGGGCTGCTGGATGCAAGATGCACTGTCCACCACGCCGGCGGTGAAAGTTGTCGCTGCGGAAGGCTTTTGCAGCGGCTTTGCAGGCTAAATCAAGTATGCCTAAGGTAGAGGGTGTGCACAGCGCGGTCGTGTCCTCCTTCTGCCTCGTTTCCGTGGTCAAGACGCCGCGCTTCCTCCTTGTTATACCATACTGGACGCCGCTTTCCTCCTGGCCACCATCGCCTGTGCGACGCTTGGCCACGCTGTCACGATACCGACTGGCGCGCCAACTGACCGCCTCGTGCCCAAGAGCCGTGGTATCGAGGCCCAATGTGCACTCACCGGTTGTTCCTTGACTCATACTCGTAGGTGCTCCGGTGAACGGCGGACCAGTGCACGGGCATGCATGAATCTGCTCTCAGCTCATCGTCGTCTCCTTCTGCAAGTCATGGGCCCTGATGGAACTCGCGCCGCCACGGCATGCAGCCCTGCGCGGCATTCCTCCCGATACATTGGCCCCATTGGCCTCCTCGGGCCGCAAGCGTGGTCCATGAGAGTCAGCAAATTTCTCATTAGCTCGCGGCTGGGCCCGCTCAGGAACAGCTCCAGGCAGGCGTTGTGCGATTAGGTACTTGGCGATGCTTTGCAGAGCTCCTGAGACACGACGTTGCGGCACAGCCAGTGAAACCATCCAGGCCCAGGTGGCACGGCATGCGGTGCAGCACAGCATCGTAGACAAATCCAGACGCTGTCATAGGTGATGTGGCTCGGCTCTGCTTCCATTGTTCTCTCTGAGTTTCGATGCTATGATGCATGTACGCTACTATCTTGCCGGAGCCCAAAACGAATCCGTTCTCCATGCCCAAATCAAGGTGGCGAACTTGTCGTCGGCCTGACTTGACGCCCAAAACACGACCGGGAGCAGGGCTATCAAACCCATCCAACAAGATCCACCCTGTAAACAGCTACGAGGGAACCTCTCGCCCGGTGCCGCATGCGTGGGGCCATCCTCGAAGTCGATACCCAATGCCTCTTCGTCCGTCGGTAAGGCACCAATGAGCGGCCTCGATCCCCGTCCAAGACCTCCTGGACGTAGTCCGTACTCGTACATTTCTCCCTTGACCTCTTCCGTACCCGTCCAGGGGCACGAACTCTCACAACGCAACCCGCAGAACCTGCTTTCGCTCCTCCCCAACGCCAACGCCAAGCCCCTTGATTGGGCGAAGGGTTGCCGACATCGCTGTCTCGTCGCAGGCTTTCCGCATCCGTGTCCGCAATCCTCACCGAGTCACCTCCGGCGATGACTTGGCCAGAAGCTGGCGCGCCGCGGCGATCTCGCCCGCGTCGTACCCTTGCCAGAGCTTCTCCTGAGCTCCATTGCGGCGAACAATCTCTGCCAGCTTTTGAGTTGCGGCCTGGTTCAGCTTCTCGACTGTTGCTTGCTCGGGAAAAGCGAAGCCATCCGTTTCTTGTTGCTTTCTTGATTTCATGATGCCCCCGAGTAGCTTGTCGGTTGTCTGTCACCCAGTCAGTCACGTTGAGACGACTTATGGACAGCTCTTCAGCATACCATTTTCAAGCCGTAGTAGCCCCGCAGGTAGTC
This sequence comes from Tolypocladium endophyticum, assembly GCA_024339985.1. Taxonomy (NCBI): domain Eukaryota; kingdom Fungi; phylum Ascomycota; class Sordariomycetes; order Hypocreales; family Ophiocordycipitaceae; genus Tolypocladium; species Tolypocladium endophyticum. The sequence continues at coordinate 176,228 of JALHBW010000030.1, read as the reverse complement.
ATCACACAACTCGATGCTCCGGCAGAACCGTTTCAGGGCCTCTGCGAGATGCTTTTGAGGATTTGCCTCGGTGCTGGCGCTGGCAGCCATCAACGACACCTCCCCTAGGCGGGCGTGAATCTAAGCGGTCAATATCCGTCTTGGAGTCAAGGTCAGAGAGTGACGGCGTCTTACATTCCAAGCGTTTGGCATCAGCACAAGGACCTCTTCTAACGCATGGATGGCTTGGGCATAGAGGCCTTGAGACAGGTACATGTCTGCCAACTCCGCCCAAGCTTCTGAGTCGGTCGGGCTGAAGCCAAGGTACGAATTCAACGCGGAAATGGACTCGGAAAGCTTGCCCATGGAACGTAGCAGTGCAATCTTTCGTTTGTGAATCGGCTGCCGCACGTCAGTCTTGGCCTGGAAGTGGAAGGGTTTAGGTTGGGACAGTCTCACGATGTTGGACCCGTTCTGCTCGAGAAGAGCCTCGTACTCCTCCAAAACCTTTTCGAGATCGCTGTAACTCGCCGCTTCGGCCTCTTTTACCAGCCCCTTCAAGCCCATTATCCGCTCGTCCTTATTGCCGAACCGCATCTCCAGCCTCTCCAAGCATTGGTGTGCGGCCGCGTCGTCGCCCGTTCGCAGACAAGATAGCATCAGATTCTCGTAAGTCGTCCAAAGGTTGGCCGTCTCTGGGGCGGAAAAGAGGGATTGGAGCGGAGAGGCGGAGAAAGCTTTGGGGTTGCTTCGCAGAATCTCGGGGGCTCGTTGCGCCAGCTCCAGGGCCTCGGCAGGCGAGAGACGGCCTTGCGGCTCCAGAAGTGACGGAGCCATGGTGGATGCGAGGACTCTGCGAACAACGGTAGTGCTCGATGGTCGTCACAGCTCGCTCGTAAAGTACTGGGCTGAATTGGCGGCTGCAAGGTGAGTAGCGAGGGCAAAGGCCGCAGCTTGGATGGAGCTCCAGTGGACAACGAGGCCGCTGGGATGGATGCGGTTGCTCCCCAGCTGCCGTTGCGCGCCGGCGCTGACTGGCTCCAGCTACGGTACAAGGTACAACGAGCACGGGCTCGTCGCGGAGGTGGGAATCTCCGACCCCGACGACTGCTGTCCAATCACTGCCTAGCCCTTCTCCACCAGGAACCGACCCTGGACGCTTAAGTTTATTCGCCGCCTGTCCAGAAATTTTCCACGCACCTGCATTCTCTTTCCTTGTCTTCTTGACATCGCAACGCCTTTTCGGCCAGTGGCCCAAGGCACAGCAGTCAATCTTGCGCGTGCAGTCGGCGTGCTTGACCTGACAGGCCATGTCGTCGACCGTGCCCGGTCTGGACGGTGCTCGTCTGGAGCCGCCGACGGAAGAAATGGCCGTCCTGGAGATCCCAAGCCCGGACAATGATGCCACTGAGGTGCCGTCTCACCGGTCTCATGATCCGGTCAAGAGTCTGAAGCGGAGCGATCCCTTCCAGTTCGGGAGCCGGTATCTCGCTGAGGGAGACGACGTCTTCGAGTTCAATGCCTGGGATCACGTCGAGACTGACGATGCGTACAAGGAGTACGCTGAGGGCCAGCTCGAGAAGCAGCGCCAGTCTCCTGTCTCTGACTTTGATAAAAGTAAGTCGACAGCTTTCAATCTTCTGCCACCCTTCCCCGAACCCTACGCCGAGGTTTTATGATGATACACCAATCAAATGCATAGTTCATCTGACTATTGATGATGAAAAATTTCCTTCAAAAGTCTTTCGCTCCCATCTGACCACACCTCTACCCCCTTTTTTAAGAAACGAAATCCAAGACTTGCCGTGTCATGTCTCAGTCACTGACAAGCCTCTTAAAAAGACAGGTTTAATTCGAACCCAGCAAAGTGGTGGAACCAGTTCTACAAGAACAACGCATCAAATTTCTTCAAGAACCGCAAGTGGCTTCAGCAAGAGTTTCCGATCCTGGCCGAGGTGACCAAGGAGGACGCTGGTCCAGTGACCGTGTTGGAGATCGGCGCTGGCGCCGGCAATACGGCTTTCCCAGTGCTGGCCAACAACAAAAATCCGCAGCTGAAGATCCACGCCTGCGACTACTCCAAGGTTGCCGTAGAAGTCATGCGGAATCACGAAGCGTACGACACGAATCACATGCAGGCCGATGTGTGGGATGTCTCGGGAGAAAGCCTCCCTCCCAACGTCGAAGAAGGATCCGTAGATGTCGCGGTCATGGTGTTCATCTTCTCTGCGCTGTCGCCGACGGAGTGGGCTCAGGCTGTACGAAACGTACACAGAGTGTTGAAGCCAGGCGGCCTGGTCTGCTTCCGAGACTATGGAAGAGGGGACCTGGCCCAAGTTCGCTTCCGAAAGGGGCGGTATCTGGAAGAGAACTTCTACATCCGCGGCGACGGCACCCGCGTCTACTTTTTTGACAAGGACGAGCTGGCCGCCGTCTGGTCTGGAGAGGACTCTCCTGAAGGTGACGGCGAGACTGATACTCCGAGATTCGAGGTTGAGAATCTGGGCGTCGATCGACGGCTACTTGTCAACAGGGCAACGAAGACCAAGATGTACCGTTGTTGGTTGCAGGGGCGTTTTAGAAAGAAATAGACAATATACCCCAAGAATGCGTCAACATTTTGACTCTTTGCAGTACCAACGTGCTCGATACTCAATACAGGAGCGCTTCACGTAGCTTGGCGCGGTCAACTTCGCCAAAGCCGATGGTGTCAAGATAGCCATCGATGCCGCCGTACGTTCGAGCCAGATGTTTCTCCATGCCTGAGATCATATCATCGGTAGTCCTGGCCCACGCATCGGGAAGACCAATCTGGCGGACCTCATTCGATCTCTCGGCTCGTTCTCCTTGGAGAGCAGCGTCGGTGAGGGCGTAGTCGTACTCGATGGCCGGCTGAGGCACATCGAGAATCATCAGTATCAGCGCGCAGATGACTCCTACAACGGAAAGCATTAGAGTCGTCGGCGATAACGAAAGCAGAGTATCTTGGGCCCGCAAACCTGTTCTGTCCTTGCCTTGCGTGCAGTGCACCAGCACTGGCACAGATTTCCCGTCGGTGTACAAGGACAACGTCGCGCGTATCTCGGCGCCTGAGCAATCAAGCGTCTGAACCCCGAGGCCGAGTAGTCCGAGGGGGACCAGCACCTCCTGAGCCATGATTCGCACGGCGCCCAGGCGGTATCCGAAGACGAAAAACACAATCACCTTGCTGCCGAGGTGTGAGTTCCCAGCAAGATTGGAAAGGCTGTGGTAGGGGTTGTTGCCCCTGGGTGTAAACGTACATGAAACTCCACCAGGTGAGCTGGCTCATGAGATGCCTCTCAAACGATCGGCCAGTGATTTTTATCTCCTGATAGTCTATGCCGCTGATTCGCGGAGGACGCGCCGATGCGTTGGGAGTGAGCCACGAGAATGGGCCATTTGGCTGAGCCTGGTGCTTCTCAGCTTGCTCGAGGAGTTCGGTCCTGGCCATGAAGGTGAGCGACGTGATGCCATCGCAGGGACTGGTTGAGGGCACATACTTTGTCCGCAAGTCAACGATTGTCTTGATACCCAGCTCATCTCTGATGATGCGCTTGTCCTCCACCGTGGCCTCGTCTGTTGGTACTCGTCGCTTTAGTTAAGTCTCCTACAAAAATCATGCGTAAACTGTGAAACCTACCGGGTCTGGCGGAGCGATATATGGCGCCTTCGCGGATCCGTTTCTGGCCGAGAAACTCGTTGACCGTCTGGCCGACGTCTCTGAAATTTGGCACTCGATGGAGCTGGGCTGGTTGGCCCATGGTTTCACCGTCAGTCGAGGTGTGAGGAGCCCCGAGGCTCGGAGAAGTGTGCGGCGGCTGTTCAGCCTGCTCTATTATAGGAACACTCGTAGTCAGAGACCCTCGCATGCCTCCCGCATGCTGAAGTTTACGGAGTACATGTCGAGTGAAGTAGGGCCTTCTGCGCTAGTCTCTACCCCTGGCGCCGTCGGTGAAGCGAGCACCGGTCCCTGCCCCACAGGTTGGAGTTTACTTGGTGTACGGAGCAAGGACGAGGAGCGCTACGTCATGCATCTACTTGCGGGCTGACAACGCTGCATCCCACGCACAGCGGTCCGAACGTTCGCGCTTGGCTCCGTCCCGGACGGATCCAGACTAGGGATGGAGAGCGGCTGAAGAGCAACATGAGAGGACCGACGATTTAGCTTTCCCATCGCCTGCGGCCGATAGAGTTCCTGCAAAGCTTCGCCCAGCCGTGCAAGGTTCTCCCCGGCCGAAGCACCCGTTCTGCGCTACAGTGCATGAGCGTTCGCAGCCTGCCGAACGTCCATATCCTGGACCTGCTCTAAGTGAGGCAAGGTAGAGACGAGTCAACGGGACATTTTATTAGGGTACATGAATGTCGCAGCAACGGCGTTCCGGCTCAGGAGTCGCAGCGCGCACTGACGGCGATTGGCGAGGCCATGGACGAACGAGCACCTCCTCTGGCCACACGGAGGACCAGCCGAACGCGAGACGCTCGACTTACACGCGCACACTGGGAGCGGAGCAGCAGAAGCGGTCGTCACCGCTGGCTAGCGCAGCAGCTTGAGACGGACGGCGGTGACATGGACGGCTACTGTATTTTAGCGGCCGATCTTCAGGCGGGTCTCGACTAAGAGTACCTAAATTCTTAGGGTAGTTGTTGTTGGGCGGCTGGAGAGAAGCGTGAGCCCGTGCAGCGTCATGATGCAGAGCGGCCGGAGGGGTTTCATGACGTCAGGCCTGCGCCCATCTGGGGTAATGCACATCGATGGCCCAGCTCCCCAAGGCCCACGCTGCGAGGGAAGACGGAGAGCTCTAGCGTCGACGCTGGCTCGTAGCCACTCGTCTTTACCGTCCCGTGTCGTCACGCCCCATCTGGAATAAAACCGCCGCAAGGCCCAACCGCCCACCTTGATCGTATCCCGCAGCAATTCTAGCTACGAGCTGTGTTGCTTGGCAGCATTGCATCTCTCCCGTTCCACACCTCCTTTGCCTACCGGAGAATCCGGGCACCTACTCGTACGAGCGTTGATCGGCGGTCGACGACCCTTTGCCAGGCGAGTTTTGCTCAGCTCGCCAGTTTGGAGACCCTGCCGTTCTGCGCATCCAGCTTCCACATCCCAGGCAGCGATCCGCCCCTCCGTTCCTCCACCAGCGACCCAGGATCCCCGAGGCTTCTTGATCAAATTGAATGCTCCAGCCCTGTCGCGGTCGTCGCCTATTTTGGTTCCTCGGATCGATCCGAACTGCGCGACCCACGTTATCCTCACCGAGCTGACTGACATCATACCGCCCCCACACACGACGACATGGTAGGCGCAGTCGCAGGCGCAAAGCCCGACGCGGCAGCAGCTGCCAAGGCGAAGCCGCCCGCTCAGCAGGAGCTTTCTGCAGGTGAGTGTGAATTGCCAACAGCAGCCCGTGCGCCTCGCGTCTCTTTCCCTTTGCGCTGCTTCGTCCTCCCTCCTCAGCAATCGCCGAGTCTCTACCCGAACATCCTTTATATAAGACGATCCTGACATTGACACCCTAGCTTCGACTGGTGGACGGCTCAAGTACGCCGACCCTCGCAGCTTGCCTAGCTTCCCCTCGACTGGACTCTCTCCCGACGGCGCCGCAGCCAGCGCCGCAGCATCGCTCGGCTGGTCGAGCCAAAAGCCCGTCGAGCTTTGGAAACCCGACAGGTCGTCGTCCGCCTCGGCCGCGGCCGTGCTCGCCAAAGACTACAAGATGTCGCCCGCCTGGGAGCCAGCCGCCAACTCGGATGGCCAAAGGGCCGCCATGCTCGCCGTCGGCTCCGCAGGCGCTGCTGCCAGGCATTCGAGCGTCAAGACACCGTCGTCACACCATTCGCATGGGACGTGGGGCAACTCGGCGGCAACGTCGGCCTTCAACGCCAACCGGCCGGCCTCGGCGGAGCCGACCGATTTGTCGCACGGCAGCTCCGCCGCGACCCAGGCCTTTAAAGCAAATCGCACGCAGTCACTGAAGAAAGCCGCCGAAGTGCCCCCTACGTCGCAGGCGGACAGGTCTCTCTTCGCCGCCAAAGGCGCCATGACGTCCAGCCATCGGACCAGCGCCTCACAGTCCTCGACTGGCTTCAAGGATGCACACGCCGCCGAAGCTAGTGCCGCTGCCAACGCTCTGAACGGCGCGGCCAGAGCGCACCGCGCGTCGATGCAGGCTAAGCCGCCCATGGAAGACGTTGGGGCTGTTTCCGTTACCACCATGACCCGAAACATGTTTACCTCGCACCCGGCCGTCAAGTCCGAGGTGGATGAGCAGACCTACAACGAGAGAATTCACCAGTCCGCTGTCGATATGGCCAAGAAGATGTATCAGCGGCAGCAAATGGCAGAAGAGACAAAAGGAGCAGGCGAGGAAGGCCCCCAGCCGAGCCCCTACCTCAACTTGCAGGACGCCGCCTTCAAGCAGGCCCAAGCGCGTTTATCGAAGCTCCAAGACGAACATCAGCAGAGCCGCGAATACCAGGAGTATTACGGCAGCAGCGAGAAGAGCCCGCGCCGCAGGTTCACCGTTACCGGCAGGCTGCGGCGCCGCTCATCTGCGGGCGACGACATGGACGATCGCCAACGCTCGCAGCAAATCCGCGAGCAGATGTCCATGTTTTCCACCGAGCTGTCCCAGGTGGATAAGGAAAAGCGTGAAAAGGACCGCGAGGCGCTTCTGGCAGCCGCACAACGCAACGTCAAGGCACGCCTCCAAGGCATGGACGAGAAGGTATATCGGGAGACAGGAAGAGTCAACCCGACCATGGCGACCGACTGGGAAGTCAAGGCTCAACAGGCAGCGCAGTCCCGCCACGATACTCGAACAGAAGACAAAGGAAAGGTTGATATCGGCGGTGGCAAGTTTATGACCCAGGAGGAGGTCGATGCTATTGCCACCAAACGAGTGCAGCCTGTGCTGGACGACATCAAGGAAAAGGCCGACGCCGAACGCGAGCGACAGATAGCGCTTGAGATGGAAGAGTCGTTGAAGCGAGAGGAGGGCGAGAGGGACAAGATGCGTGAACGGGAGATGAAAGATCTCCTCCAGAAGACCAGAGGTATGCCTGGAAGCGACTACTCCGCTGTCCTGGCCCTCACTAACAATCCACAGAACAAGACAAGCAGGACGAAAAGGCTAGGAAGCAGCAGGAGAAGCAAGAGGAGAGGGCTCGAAAGGAAGAGGAAAAGGCCGAGGTGCGAGCCAAGAAGGAGGAGGAGAGGGCTGCCAAGGCAGAACAGAAACGACTCGCAAAGGAGGAAAAGCGCAAGTCAAAAGAGCCGGAGGCCGTAGTCGCCTCTCACGGAACTGACGAGGAACACGCTGCTGGAGACGCTGGAGAAGAGAGAGGCACTCAAGGCGATGATGTCCACGCCTCCCCCAGCACCGCCGCGAGTGGGTTTCAGCCGACGACCGAGACCAGTGTCGAGTCTCCAGGGGCTGCGCAGCGCAAAGCCGAGGGCTCAACCTCGCCGACGTCCAAAGTGAAGGGGTGGATCAAGAATCGATTCTCACGCGGCAAGTCGATCAGCGAGCACGACGAAAAGAGGCGCAGCTTCGTTGGCGGCGCGGCCATGAGGTCGGGAGCAAATGGAAGCACGGCGAGCCTGGAAAACCGGTCCACGAGCATGCGAGACGTGGCCATCGCAGGAAAGAGCGACGACCAACACGCCGGTCACGAGGAAACGCGCGCCACAGGTGCTGATCACGGCAAGGATGTGACTGAACATGACCACGAAACGCAAAGGGACTCTCGCGGGGTTAGCCCTGTCAGCAGCAGCCCCTTGGAAGAGGAGAGGCAACTGGGGGATAAGGCGGAGGGCGATGACGAGGCTCGCAACAGCCGAATCAGTGATATGGAGCCTCCACGGCCCATCACAGATGATGTCGCGCGCACGAGCAGCAGCCCGACGCGCGACTCTCGTTTCCGTGAAGATTTCCGTGAAGAGATGAGTCAGTAGGCGGCGTTATCAGTGTTGGCGTGTCAATTTGAATTTAGCGGCCGGGCTGGTGTGTATTTTTCGGGCGCAAAGGGATGGCTTGAATACGTGAAATCGACGAGATTTGCTCATGTGCGATACTGTACGTGACACGACAGCGGCTTGGACTAGGTATGTGGGACATTTGTGGTAGGGTCGCCGTGGGAAGAGACATGTGTGCGAGACGTGGTAATAACGGTGCAAAGATAGCGTGTATAGTTTATCAAGTGAAGTTCTAACTCCATTGCGCGTCAACATGAAACAAGGCACTACCTCGACGCGATTAGCAGCCGAGCCTTTTTCAAATGCAAGCCCACGCTGGTTGAAACCAAACGCCATTATCCAATGTCTCGTAATCACACGTAACGACTTCCCGTCGCTCTCTAGTTACCACTCAAAAGTTGGGCGGGTTCCTGTCCATGGGGTAGTCGCGGTGGTAGGGGCCGTCACTACCATTTGCGATGGCAGCCTCCTCGGGGTCGCGGGGCTTCTCAAAACGGGCGCTATGGTCCTTGGTATGGATGGCGGGCAGCAGGTCGATGACGAAGGACAGAATGTAGAAGGTAAAGATGAAGGCGACGGTCCACTCGATGACGGCGGCGGCATTGGTGTGCTTGGTGAAGGAGGTGCTGGCAAAAGCGATGGCGAGGACGAGCTCGACAAGGACAAAGGTGAGCTTGATCCAGAAGGATATGCGGAGGACGCGGTGCTCGCGGTTTTCTAGAGGCGGTTAGTTGGCTGCTCGCTCCTCAACAGCGGGGAGACGGGAGCATACTGATGCCGAGGCGCTGGTACTCCCAGCAGATGAAGACGGCAGAGAACAGGTAGCCGGCGATGAAGAGCAAGAGGCAAACGTCATGCACCTTCTTGTGGGCGGCGACATCAAAGATGCTCAGGAGAATGAGACCAGCGGTGCCGATGAGGGCAAAGACGATGGTCAGGACGACGAGTATCTTCTCGCCGAGCGACGAGTTGCGCACGAGGCGGCCGCGGTGGCGCAGCCAGCGCTCGGCGACAAAGGAGAGGTCAAGGGTGACGGTGGTGACGACGGAGCCGGCGATGAAGAGCGGCTTGAGCGAGCCGGCGCCGACGTTGCTGATGTAGGCGATGGTGGTGGTGGCACTCATGGACGGGTAGTGCTCGCTGTGCGTGCCGACGGTCCAGTGCAGCAGCAGGCCGAGGAGCATGCCGAGCCAGACGAGGCTGGAGAAGACTGGAAGCATCTGGAGGGGGTCAGCGGTGCGAATGCGTGACGAGGGCGAGCCAGCGGCAGAGGACCTACCCAGAAGGATATGAAGCCGCGTGCCGCCATGGCGGGCTAATGATGTGTGTATCGCTGTTGAATCGCAAAAGGTCGTCGGCAATGCTCAGGCCCAGGCGTGGGGAAATGGTTCGCTCGTTAATGCTGCAAGCCGCGGCACGGTCGGTGTAAGCGCCTCGGGGGAATCCTGTCGGTTCGCCTCGGATGAGTGAAGACGCAAAGAAAATACAGTCGGGTGCGTATGCCCGGTGCTCGAATCCGTCCTCGACGCGTCGGCGGGCTCGTCGTGTGATGCAGTATGCTCGCTGGAGAAGGGATGCGACAGACGTGCAGAGTCGTGGTGGTGAGGGTGTTGTTTGTGTCGGCCGTGCCGGTGACGTAGGGGCACCGCACCCGGCAGTGCGGCAGTGCGGCAGTGCGGCTGTGCCCTGCAGCGAGGCGCGGGTGTGGCAACGTCATCGACGCTGCCAAGGCGGGCCGCCCGGGAGTGGATTGACCGCGCAAGGATCAGCGGTGTTGGGTGATGAACTGCTCCATGGATCCTCGAGGATTTTTCTTGCGGCAATGGACCTGCGACGGCGGGTCTGACGGTGGACACGGCAGCGCGTCGAGCAGACTCAGCATGAGTTGAGCAACGGCTTGAGTTAAGGTACAGCGGGTGGCTTGCATTTCAAGGTTGAGACCTGCGCAAACGGTGATTGAAGTCTGCGGGGCATAGAAGGAATGAAGACGCCATTTATTCGGTCTGGTTGCCAAAGTCGACCATTCCATCCCGTTTTCGCCATTTTGGGCCCAGCAATGACGACTGGTGTTGAGGCACTGCATGCTTCGCCCGTATCATCGCACAGGGCGTTGCCCATCTCGTACTGTCGGAGCTTTACCGCAAAGACTCCGCAGGGGCGGTGGCTGATAAGATAAGGCCTGCACCCCTGCTCCAACCTCACCTCACGAGTCCGGCTTCGACGAAGCAACAGAACAGCTCGCTGCACGCACCACCGCGACGCCTCGCCGACAACGTCGTCCTTCCCGCACCTCGCACACCCAGCGTAGCACTCTGGTTCCGACGCACGCACGCCGCTGGCGGCTCGTCCCGCCACACGCCCTTCGACCATGGCCGTCTCCCCCGTCGTCACCGTGACCCAGGACCAGCAGCCGCGGCCCGCCTCGTCGCCGCTCAAGGGCGCCCTCACCTCGGGCCAGACGTCGTCCGATGGCACGCCCAAGCCTGCGCCCGCAGCGGCGCCGCCGACAGCCGCGACGCTGCCGCCGACGCTCGACCTCGCCGAGCAGATGAACGAGGAGGAGAAGCGCAAATACGCCAAGGGTGGGTGAAGACGCGCCGAGCCATCCAACCTCCAACGAGCTGTTCGAAAAACTCACACGAAAAACAGGCAAGAAACTGGGCGAGGGTACCTACGCCGTCGTCTTCCTCGGCCACGTCCGCGCCAAGCCCTCGACCTTCATCGCCATCAAGAAGATCAAGGTGCAGAAGGAGTACACCGAGGGCATGGCGCCCGACGCCGTGCGCGAGCTCAAGCACCTGCAGGAGCTGCGCCACCCCAACATCATCTCCCTGCTCTCCGTCTTCTCCTCCAAGGACCAGAACCTCAACCTCGTGCTCGAGTACCTGCCGCTCGGCGACCTCGAGATGCTCATCCGCGACACGGACCGCGTGCGCTACGGCGCCGCCGACATCAAGGCCTGGATGGGCATGCTCACCCGCGCCGTCTGGTTCTGCCACGAGAGCTTCGTCCTGCACCGCGACATCAAGCCCAACAACCTGCTCATCGCCGCCGACGGCGAGGTCAAGCTCGCCGACTTCGGCCTCGCCCGCTCCTTCGCCGACCCCCACCAGAACATGACGTCCAACGTCATCACCCGCTGGTACCGCCCGCCCGAGCTGCTCTTCGGCGCCCGCCACTACGGCGGCGCCGTCGACGTCTGGTCCGTCGGCACCGTCTTCGCCGAGCTCGTCATGCGCGCCCCCTACCTGCCCGGCAACAACGAGCTCGACCAGGTCAAGCTCATCTGCGAGGCCATCGGCACCCCGACCGAGGACAACTGGCCCGGCGTCACCCGCCTGCCCGAGTACACGGTCCCCGGCCAGCACCCCGTCCGCGGCCGCGACTGGTACGAGATGCGCTTCGGCACCGTCGGCCGCGACGGCGTCGACCTGCTCATGCGCACCCTCGCCCTCGACCCCAAGAAGCGCATCACCGCCCGCGACATGCTGCGCCACCCCTGGTGGCACTCGGAGCCCAAGCCCACCCGCAAGGAGGACCTGCCGCGCAAGAACGCCGGCGGCGAGGAGCAGATGGGCGCCGACCTGAAGCGCCGCCCGGGCGTCGTCGGTAACGAGGAAACCGACCGAGGCGCCAAGGTGGCCCGGAAGCTGGACTTTGGCAAGCGATGAGGGGATGTTACTTACTTTTCGCAGTTTGATGCAAGACTGCAAGCAATGTCATTTTCAGGCGCAAGGTGGACAAAAGCATGCATCGACTTTCTCACGGCGTTTAAAGAATCAAGGATGGTTAGGGTTGCAATGCAGCAGGGGTTTGGTATGGTATTTTATCGTGATAGCATCTATCTACCAGACCTTTCATAAAGATATACGTTCGTCAGCTTTCTACGCTCATCCGCTGCCTTGGCCGCTATCCAATTCGGCTCATTACAAATGCCATTATCTGCTCCTCCCTCTACAAGGTATCATCGCGCCCGCGACCATCCTACATGACCGTGCACTCCATGCCGTACATGGCCCTCTCGACACTCTTGCGCACCTGGTACCAGTCGGCCCGCCGCTGCGCGTACTCGTACACCTCCTCGGCGCGGAAGACGCCGCCGAAGCGGTCCCCGTCGGCGATGACGGCGGCCATGTCGCGCGCGTGGGACGGGTCGATGAGGTAGATCTGGCTGAGCTCGCGCAGCGCCGAGAAGTAGGCGAGCAGGTCCGCGTTGCGCAGGCCGCGCGCGTACTCGGCGTAGAGGTTCATGTCGGCGATGAGCTTGATGGCGCCGTCGGTGCTGACGCGCTGCCGCTTGAGGTGCTTGCAGATGGCCGTGAAGAGCCGCTGGCCCACCTCGCCGTTGAAGACGTCGAGCATGGCTTTGTCCGTCGTGCCAACGAGCATCTTGGTGTGCGATGACACGAGCTCCACGATGCGCTGTGCTGTCACCGTCGGGCCAATGTCGGGCTCCGATGCGACCGTCGTCTTCCTGTCGCTCGCCAAAGATGATGACGACGACGCGAGCGGTGGGTTGTAGTCGGTGGGCAGCTGCGTCGTGCCCTGCAGGAACTCGACCTCGTCCATGAGAACGTCGATGCCGCGGTTGAGGCCCGCGGCGACGCTCTCGTCGAGCATCTGCTCAAACTTCTTCTTAGCTAGGCCTGCCGGGTCCAGGAAGTCGTTCTTGTCAGCAATTTTGGGCGCCGCCAGCTGCTGCTCGTAGAAGACGTCAATCATCTGCGAGATGAGGTCGCCCACGTTTACCAGCTCGATAAAGGTCACCAGCGGCGCCACCCCCTTCTGGTCGTGGTCGATGACATCGCGAGGATTGTAGTGCGACAGGTGGCCGACGGCCGTCTCGAAGCCGGGCTTGACGTGGCGCTGGCCCAGTATGCGCAGCAGCGCGATGAACATGTTGGCGCACTGCTCCCGCGCCTCGCCGCCGACCTGTCCGCCCAGGGGAATAAGCACAGCGGCCCGCCCCAGGCTCGTCTTGGCCATGTGGACGAGGTTGAGCGCAACCTCGATGCTGCAGAGCGATTTGATGCCCTCCAGCTTGGAGGCCATCAGAGCCGCCTTGGCTGCGAGCTCGTCTGTTGGCGCTTTGCCGGGAAGCGGGCTCGCCCGTCCACTCAGCGAAGGCGTCTCCGGCCGCGACGGCATGGGCGTCACAGCCAGGGAGCCATTCGCCCCCGCCACCGGTGCCGTCGAACCCGCAGCCGGCGCGGGCTTCGCCGTCGCAAATGGCGAGCCCATTGGGAAGCTCGGGAGGACCGTGACGGGCATCATGACGACCTTCTTGAAGGAGCTCAGGAAATCCTTCTTCTCGGCCGAGCGGTTGAAGCTGGACATGTAAAACGACTCGAGCGACGAATCCTGCTCCGACAGTTTCTTCTCCCATTGCGACACCTCCATTTCGGCGTGCTTGGTGAAAAAGTCCAGCTCCTCCTGCAGGTAAAGGTCGAGGTGCGGCTCGAACACCTTGAGCGTCAGCTCCTTTGCCTTGATCGTGATATCCGTCTCGGACCCTTGCGGGGGCGTCAGCGTCTGGAAAAAGCGCATCGTCTGCTCAAACACGCCCGACATCGCTTTCAGGTACGAGGCGATGCTGCGCTCGTGGCACTCGTCGAATAAGGGGGTCGTGTACTCCATGATGATGTCCTCCCTGACCTTGTCCACAAAGTCCCAAAAGACGGCGGCAGGCTCTGGAAAAATGCGCTCTATGACACCAGCCTGCTCGTTGACCTTGGCTAGCAACACGCCGAAGAAGTGGCGCGACGGTTCCAGGGATACGTCGTCGGTGGTCCCCTCATTCAGGCACTCTATAGGATTGGCCGCCAGGTCGCGGTCGCCGAATATCGGGTGTTTATGAATGAATAGATCGATGCCGCCGCGAGCACCGTTGAGTGTATGCAAGACGTGGGCGTAGCGCTTCATCCGCCCGTCGACATCCCAATACTCGTATCCCTGCTCAAACTCTCGCACCACGGCGCTCTCAAAGATGCCCATCATCGAGGCTAGCCTGTGTTGTCTGTCGACACAGCCCTCGGTCCAGTCGCTCCTGGCAAACCTCGTCAGGTTTGCCAGCATCTGCGCCTGCTTCTCGGGGTCGCGAAACGCCTTGAAGATGATAGGGTCCGCATGGCTCTTTGCCTTGACCACGTCGAGGTAGAAGGGCGCCAGTGCACCATATATCTTGCCGAATTCCTGTCTCGCTCCGCCTCTTATGCTCTTTACGTTTTTGAATACATCCAAATACGAATCCGCGTCCTGGGATATGTCCTTGCTCGGCCCGCCAAGGTTCATCGTCTCGAAGCCATCTCGCAGCTCCGATGCCGCGCGCCGTCGTCTTTGCTCTTCGACTGACGCGTCAAAGAGGGTTGACTGTGTCTGCTGCTTTGCCGCTGCATTGGGTTTCGCAGTGCTACTGGCGGCGGCAGCTCGGTCTGCTGCCTCACGCCGCCGTCGCATCGACTCCTCGAATCGTCGCCGCGCTTCCCTCTCGTCCCAGCAGCCCATGCTCTTCAGCCGCGACACCCATCTTGTGTCATCGTAGACCATGTCTTGTAACCTCCGAGACGTACGCGCGACTCGCATCTGGTCGGCAACGGGCAGGTAGTCGATGATCGTGACCATGATTTCTGGCAACATCGAGTTAGGACAGCCTCCGCACCGTCAGAGCGGGATGACTTCATACCTGCTGGCAGCCTCGATCTCACGTCAACCATCTCTGTGGCCTGCAGGGCGCTGAGTATCCCAGCGCCCCGAGCAGCCCCATTCTTGTGTCTGTACATTGGCGGTCGTTGAGGAGGCTGTGGAGTGTGTGCGCCGGAGGTGCTGGTGGTGCCAGCCGTGCCTGTCGCGCTGCTCGTGTCGCAGCGCAGCTCGTGGCTCGCACCGTGCCGTCCGGGGGCTTCAATCGCTATGTATTTCCGAGCCGCGAGTGACGCATTGTACTCGTATGTTCCGGTCCGTTCTAGGTCGACCTGCTGCGGTTGCGTGTGGGAGAATCAAAGGCGCAGCTGCTTACGATGCCCCCTGGCTGTCTGCGGGCGGGCAGCGAACGCTAATGCGAGGAAGCTACAAGCCCCTACCGAGTTCCCGAGCTTAGTGACGTGACGTAGCGTTAGCCTCGCCCTACCCTAGATGCCCGTCCGACACTTCACCAGCAACGCCATCGTCAAAGTCAATGCTGGTTGGGCCATTTGTAACGTCTATGCTGGTTTCAAGCAGCGTTTTAATATATTGATCCCTCGCTGTAGTCTCGCCAGAATGACGCAAATGTCTACTTTTCCCACACCCTCGGCGTCCGGCTCCTGCAGACCTCATGCTGGGTTGAATATGCTCGCTACCGATAAATGGGGGATGCAACTCCATCGAAATTCCTTCAGTGACGGGTCATGCTCCTAAGCCACCCAGGACATGGTCATTTTCAAGCCGTAGGACGTTTTGCCACCTCATTCCCCTTTCCGAGCCGTATTGGCACCGGCCACGTCGTACGTAAAGTCATGTTGAGGATGCTGCAGAGCACTCATTCCAAAAAGGTAAATAAGTGCGTGTGCAGCACGTTCATGGCCCGCGTGGCGTCACGGGCGTCTATTACACAAGAGATGTTTATTTCGCTCGCACCTGCAACGACGGGTTAGCTTCGATTCCGCTGTCGGGGCCGTTGCCGCGTGTCACCTACCCTGTGAGATCATCTCCAAGTTGACGTTGTGCTCACCCAGCGTCGAGAACATGCGGCCTGCGACACCAATCATGTTCTTCATATCCGCGCCCACGAGACTCAGGATAGCCATCTCCGACAGGACGCTGACGTCGCCGCACTCGGCCAGGCTTTGCTTCGCCTTTGCAAAGGCATCCACCTTGGTGCTGCCGGAGTGAATCGCCAACGAAACATGAACCTCACTAGTGGAGATGAGATCGACAGAAATGGAATGCTTGTCCAGGATGGAGAAGACGCGCGCAAAGAAGCCGTGAGAGATCGATCGCTTGTTGGAGTGGACGTTGATAACGCTGATGTGATCCTTGATGGTCACCGCCGTCGGGCGCTTCGGAGACTTGGGAGAGAAGGTTTCCGACGGTCGCGATCGATGAAGCTGGTGGCCCGCGGACAATACGGGGTCGGGTATGACGACGGTGCCATTGCCCCGGGGATTCTTGACGTTCTTGATGCGAATCGGAATCGGCGGCTGCGCGCGGATGACCTGATCCATGGTGAGATGGTGGATGACTTCGGAGCCGTAGAACGTCAATTCAGCAGCCTCGGACGGCGTGATGGACGGCAGAAGCCTGGCCGTGGGGACCTTGGACGGGTCCGCGGTGAAGATGCCATCGACCTCCTTCCAGATCTGAAGCTCCTCGGCATGGAGGCCGACGGCACACAGCGCGGCGCAGAGGTCCGTGTACCCTCGTCCAATGTCGCCGTCGATGAGGCTTCCGGGGACGTTGCCGAAGAAGCCCGTCACAACAGGTACCCGATTCTCGCACGCCGACAGTTTTCTTGAAAATGCAGTGATGGCAGCCTTGTAGAAGTTTGCATCGAGCTGCGCCGAGGCATCGTAGTGCAGCGCATCGCACAGATCGACGTACTCTGCGTCGACGCCCTAAAACATGGCGGGTTCAGCATCTCACCGTGGTGCTCGGTGAGGGTGGGGGAAAGGCGTACCGCATCCTGAAGAAGAGCAGTCATGTACAGACAGGCGAGTTTCTCGCCGAAGCTGATGACGCGATCCTTGGCTCTCGAGTTGATCTCAAGGTTGAAGCGCTTGGCGGCAATCATGTACTCAATGAGCTCCTGGCACTCGGACTCGATCCTCTTGGACAGCGATTGCCTTAAGCTTGGGTCCTGGACAAAGGACTCCGCGGCGAAGACGTGGTCGTTGCAAATGTCCATGATGATGCCGCGGGCCTGGTCGATCAGAGTGTCTGGGGTGTCGGGCTCATCGTCGGAGCTGGAGGCGTAGCCAGCGCCATTGGACGCGTAGGCGGCGCCGACATCCCGCAGCTTGTGGTATACAGAAAGTAATCTATAGATTCAGATGAGATGCTGTGCATGGATGAAGCCGCAGGACCGTGAGAAACTCACCGACTCGTGGTGCCCTCGGCCTTTTTGCCCGTGCTTCGGGCCGAGCAGACTACGACGACGCGATTCTGGGAAAGACTCGCTCTGCAACAAGGTTAGATGTGGCTCTGACGCTTCGAGATAAATAACAGCGAGCATACTTGACAATATCACGCGCAATCTGTGCGGAAAAGCATGTCAGCGTATTCATCCTCTTGCCATCTCAACGCCGCCTTGAAGAGGCCTGAACACAGCCAGACAAACGCACCTTGTCCGGAAACTTGCCCACGCTGGTGCCTCCAAACTTCTGGACGACCCAGCCGAGGCTCGACGAGTTGCTGTACGTCGAGCTCCCCATCGTGCCCCTTCCGCAGTCCCTGGAGGCCTGTCGCTCGCCCCGGTTCCGGCTGTCTCAGAGGTGCCGGCTCGATGCTGGTGGCTGTTCCTTGCTCCGTCTCCTGCTTGCAAGTCGCGCGGCCAGCCGGTGAATCAATGCGACGTGATGCGCGCGTGCGTCTGTACGGTTGTCGAGATGAATGGGGTTGATAGATGAGGTGAGATGAGTAATAGCGAGTGAGCAATAAAAGTTGAAGATGCCCAGACCCCGGCCGTGGCAGTGAGTGAGTGGGACTGTGTGGACGCCGACGACGGCGACGCTTGCGGTGGATGACAAGGACGTCTCGCTCGCCGAAGAGATGCGCCGAGACTCTAGATGGGGATTCTCGCCGTGATCAAAGCCTGATGAATTATTTGGGTGATAATTGGTAAACTTGAGTCCATGCCCAAGCATGCGATCTCGCAACAGCGGAGCAGGACCCTGCGGATTTTTCTCCAGGGCGAATGACTAGCCTGATGGTGCAATGGCCTGTACGAAGTACTAAGGTAACTTAAGGTGTGGTGTGTGGCTCCAGGCCGACCATTGGATTGTCCCACCCATCAGCCATTCGCCCGTTCTCGGCGCTGGGCTATGACGCTGCCTCCGACGACGGCTTTTTCCGCAGCCTTCTAATTATCTGTCGCTGGCAATTGGTCCCACCGCAACCACGGCCTCCACCACCGACGTCCTGCATCTGGCTCGTGACGGCGACATGCGGCGGCTCGTCCCGACCGACGACCTTGCCAACATACGTGCATGCATGCATGCATCCGCATAAGATTGGCCACTGTCCCTTGCATCACACCATGGCGGCAGATGACTCGCAGTCGGCACACGATGCACCCTCGCTGGACAATCATCAAAGGCCATCAATAGCATTTTTCGCCCATCATACGTCGTACTTATCCTGCGAAGCGCCCCTGACAGTGCGCCCGTCGCGATACAAAACCCATTGCAAGACAGTATCAAGACAGCGACCGGCACAGGAGGCAAGCAGAAGCCAACCAATGCATGTAGCCAGAGCAGCCGTCCTCCTGTGCGGTCCTCGTACAAGATCATCCAAACAACCCAGCGCCAAGAGGCATAGCCAACGCGCCCAAGGCAGCAAAAAGCCGTCGTATCTTCGTCCCATCGTCGTCCCAGTCATCCCTTGGTTAACCCGCTTGCCTTTGTTTGTACAACATTGGGTATAAAGCCGCCCGATTGATCCCCCCAAACGCCGCCCTCCCAATCCACGTAACCCCTTCACGCCATTCCCAGTCATTCGCCGTTGTCGTGTGCACTATAAGCCAGTTCCCCCGACTGCCATCTCCGTCCCGACGACCATTCCCACGTTATCGGCCCCGGCAAACGAGTATTTGTCCATGGGGAAGTCCTCCTCCGGTGTCCGTATGCCGATGCCGCTGTCGTCGTGTGGGTCGCCGCCGCCGCTCACCCCCACGAGCGCCTGATTACTGTTTTGAGGCGGCGGAAAAGGAGCCCGTCCCGGTTGTGTTTGCGACACGTTCGACAGATTCAGCTCCTCACTGCCGCTGCTGTAGCGTGAGTTTTGTCGGCTCGTCTCTTTGGCGGCCCCCTCGGCGTTGGCGTCCACACTCTTGCTCGGTTGCTGAGCACGTTTCTTCATGAACCCGCCTTGCCCGGCCAGGAAGCACACCATCTCGTCCACCCACGTCTTGGTTACCCACCACGAGCCAAAGCTCTTACCCTGGGCCAGTGTGAGGTCTCTCATGACGGCGGTTCCGATCCTCTCCACACACCAGACGATATCGGTGTGAGGCGCGTATGGGAACCTGTCCGGGAGGCTCTGCAAGAAACCAACCCATCTATCCAGAACGTTCTGCCCCGTTGCGTTGATGCCACTGTTCTCGTCCGCCTGTCGCCCACTCCGAGACGCCACGTCTCCGTAGATCGTCAAGCATTCCACCTCCCACGGCACGTTGACAGGATCGAGGAGATCGCGCATCTCCGTCACCAACACATCGACCACGTCATCCATCCCCCGTGTCGGTACGCACTCTGCCACCTTGCGCGCTCGAATCATGGTAATCCAGTCCAGATACATCTGGTCGCGGTTTGCCGGGTTCGATAGCATGTTGGCCGCCGCGTGTGCCGTGAGGTTGACTCGGAGAGCTCGATCGAGCAATCCCGCAAATATGGCTGCAGGCGCCTCCTTGGCAGAGAGGACATGCTGAGGCTGACCCTGGAAAGACTCGCGAATGTGCGGCACCAGCCTCTCCGAGATGTTGCGAAGGGTATCCAGCACAGGTTTGGGGACGACTTGCAGCGTCAGCCCAGAAATAATACTCATCATACGTTGATACAAGACGTAGTCGCATCCCTCAATCCAGGGCGCCAAAGCTGAATTTCCAAAAAGCTTCTGCACCGGCATGGTGAGAGTTCCCTGAAATGAAGTATACAAGTGGAAGAAGGTCTTCTCTCGGCAGTACCTGATGCACTCAACCAACGACGTGCAGTGTGATCGATACAAGGCCGACAGGGATTTGGCGGCATCGGGGTCGGTCCCCGCAGGCAGGTAAGCCTCGATGGGAGGAAGGGCGAGGGGATCTGACTGCTGGACACCCTGTTCGTCCGCCGCCGGAAATGCCAGCTCCAGCGGTGTCTTGGTGGAGGTCGAATGCATGTTGTCGAAACTGCCAAGGTCGGGCTGATTGTAAAGACTGTGAGATCTGCTCGCAGACCTGGGGTCGTCGTTGTGTTTCTGACTTTGGCTGACAGCTTCAGGAGAGGGTAATGAGCCGCGGCTCACCTTTCCGTTGGACTGCGATGGCCTGCTGAGAATTATTAGCAAAACAAGTAGCGCCATGATATCCGCTACGTCAGAACATACTGAACATTTGCGAAGCCGCTCGTCTCCGGAAGCGGCCGCGGCACGGGTGGCTGAGACTCCCGGAGATCCGGCTGGTCCTCTGCGAGGGCGAAGTTGACGTAGTGGTATTTGGACTCTCCTCGGACGCCCAGCCGGCGGGTCTTGAGCCCAGGGAAGAGCACACGAACCAGCTTTCCGAAGCTGGCAGGGTTGAGCACGGTGATGCGCTCCGTCGCACAGCGTGATGCGTAATTTGCGTAGACGCGACCTCGGGGCACAGAGCCCTTTCCCTTGGAGCAAACAGAGTTGATCCTGCAATCACGGGTCAATACGGATACAAAGCTGTACGGCAGGGAAGAGGGCGTACCAAAGCATGGCAAAGACCTGACGGGTACGCTCCGAGTTCGGCCCTCGCTCGTTGCCGTGAAGTTCCAGAGCGACCTCTTGGAGCTTGCGGTGCCGGTTGGCGCCGAAAAGCTGCCGCATCTCGAGCTCGTTGTTAGCGCTCGACCTCGTGGCAGGTTTGGCCCCCGCAATACCGGCCATCGAGTCGCCGTCGCCGTCGTCGTCACGGTCCAACATCTGGCTCTCACCCTCGGTAAAGCTCACGTTGCCACCATACTGCTCAGATGGAAGCGGGTGCCTGGCCATGGAGTGCTGCTGCTGTTGGTGCTGCTGATGCTGTTGGTAGGGCATGTGGTGATGTGGCATGGGCGCCGTCATTGACCCATCCATGGCAAATTCGTGGTTGGCAGATTGCATGTGGGTCGCAGCCTGCAAAATCATGTCCTCTGGTGATAGCTGGGAGCTCGAGTTGATTGCTTTGTCGTGCGAATGCTCATTGGGGATCCATTGCCCAGCATACATGCCGGGGCTGTCCGTGAAGCCGGAGTGGTCCATGTTGGGCTGCGTGGTGGCGCTGTGGACCGACGTGGTTGAAGCCCGGGACTGTGGTCGCTTCCTCGACTTTGCTGCAGCGGCGGCGGCGGGACCTCGCGCCCCAGGGTTTTCTGTTGCAAAGAGAGAGTCAGCTGATGATACTCGGACGAAAGCAAGCCCATTCAAAGTCTCCCGTCCGGTGACAGTGGTGCAGCGTGCGCGAGAACGTACCTTGTTCCATGCTGATGGTGCACTGTTGTGATCGACGTTGGGCGAACCTGCGGGCTACCGAACAACAAACATTGGCCGGACAGGCGCAGTCCGACAGCACGAGCAAAAAAAAAAGCGAAGCGATGGAAGAAACAAGGATCGACGTTTGGCGCAGTGTCGTCGATGCTGGCGCAGAGGGGCCCGTCAAGCGCGCGCTTGCAGTATTGCTCGACGGCCGACGTCGACTTGCAGCTGTTGTTGTGGTTGTTTTCCTGTTGCGAGGCCAACGGCTGGTGGAGGTGAAAAGAAAAGCACGGGGACGGCGGGCAGGTGACTTGGGCGGGTACGTACCGCCCGCCGGCGGGGCTGCACCGAACCAAAACAAAGGCGGCTGGCCTGTTATTATTGTGTTATGTCAGCACGAACGGAGGCTAATTACCGGGAATTCCTCATCGGGGCTTTTGAGCGATCACGGCGGGGTTCTCATCGCACGGCGCCAGGCAGCTAGCAATACCTACAGTACCTACCTTAGGCACTCTACCTATTGCTCTGTGAATACCAAAGCCCCAAGCTCCCAGCCCAGCTAGCTGCTACGGGTATAAACGCTGACCCTCGAGCCTGCCAAGTGCCCATTCCAGCTGCAAGGTTCCGCAGCTTCCGCTGAACGAGCTCTATGCAGGCGTACGCAGGTCCTCCAAGGCTTGCAGCCGCCTTGTCGCGCACCAAGCCAGACCAAACCACGTTTCTCCGGCCAAGTGACTGCCAACACATGCTGTGCGACTTGAACGAGCCAACTTGTGGCCACAACAAAAGAAAGACTGCACGTACGCGTATTATTATTGTATCCCTGCTTGCTGCCAGGTAGCATCGGCTGCCCGCCATCTGGCCGCGGAATATCCGACCCCTGCCGTCATCGCTAAGACGCAAGTACACAAGCGCTCCGAGGCTCTCCGTAGGGCACATGTCCAGTAACAGCCCCGCTATCTGGCTCATTTGCCCTGTCTTACTTGGCCAGATCTTGGAACACACACGTCAGTCAGTCGCACGGGCCACTGCTTCCCAAGCTTCTTGCGACTCCACGCTTCCGCGCCACTGACGCTGTTTCAACGTTTCCAACTTCCACATCACCACCTTGCTCTGCCTGCTCTGCCTCCGCTACAGCCGCGTCGCAACAACTGTTCATAGTCAAGCACCCATCGCATCGACCGCCGTCGTACCGCCGTAGCATCTCGCTGTCTCTCCCGCCCACATCCGAGCTTCCGCTTCCCAAGATGTCGTCCGCACAGGAAAAGGCTCAGAACTACCTCAGCTCTCTCGACAGAGAGGTCCGTTGACCTTCGCGCGCCACCATGAAGCTCAAGACGTCTGCTAACGAGCAAATCAGCTGTCCAAGTACCCGGTGTTCAACAACGTCGAGAAGACTGCGGGCATTCCCAAGGCCTACGCCGTCATCGGTGTCGGTGCTCTCTACTTCTTTCTGATTATCTTCAATCTCGGTGGCCAGCTTCTCACCAACCTCGCCGGCTTCGTCATTCCCGGGTACTACTCGCTCAATGCGCTTTTCACAGCCAGCAAGGAAGACGATACTCAGTGGTTGACGGTACGATTTCCTGGCGCACAATGCAGACTCGTTGCGACCGCGCATGCTGACGTCGTTGCAGTATTGGGTTGTCTTTGCTTTCTTTACCGTGATTGAGAGCTTCATCAACATTGTTTACTGGTTCCCCTTTTACTTTGTCTTCAAGTTTGTCTTCCTCCTGTGGCTGTCGCTGCCCGTCTTCCGGTAAGTCTCGTCGAACTCACGGCCAAAGTGAAGCAATCACTAAATGGTTATCGCAGTGGCGCCGAGATCATCTTCAAGTCCTTCATGGCTCCCACTCTTGGCCGATACTTCCAGCAGCCCAGCTCGACCGCTGCCGGCCTGCGCTCTAAGACTGGCGGCCTTGACAAGACCGAGTAAATCAAGGACACCTCACCTGCCTCGCCGCACGGTGCCTGGAGCCCTCTGTCTGCGGGCTGCATCTTCAACTGTCGGACCAGGTGCGGATAGTGGCGACGAGCAATGAAAAGGTGGAACTATGGGGAAATGGACGAGCTACGGCAGCCGTATGGCACCTCGAGCTTGTATGTTGGGATGGGCCTGGGATCAAGCCTGGGGCCCCAAGAGATACGTTCTGTACATTCTTGGATCTGGGCTGTTGAATGGCGCAATGAAACAGCTTGTCTCTGTGACTGGAGAAACGCTGAGTGGGTGTTGTGATCTAGGTGTCCGCGATAGCTGTATGGTCAAGGGCTGATTGGCGGGGCTCCGCATCGCCTCTGTCGCTCACTTTGCAAGTTAACTGGGCCTTGCCGTAAAGCGCGGCATCTTACAGTGGTCACTGCAAGGTCGCGTTGTCCCGGTCCCTACGATGGCCAAGTTATGCTTCGTGAGATGTCCAGTTCTGTCGATGCCGGCACCGTTCTGCCGCTTCGATACGTGTGGCTGTGCCAAGAGCTCGCAGCTGCTGCGCCATGTCCCAAAACGGCAAGCTGCCCTGAACCGGCTGGCGTCCCTGCTGCAGTCAGCATCCAGGTCGCACCAGGCTTATGAAACTGTTCTTCAAACGCTACCACAACCAACGCACAGAGTCCACCATCTCTTTCTGCCGAACCCCTCCGCCCGACTCGTCTCGTCCCCGTCGTCCAACTCACCATGATAATGCGCGACCGACGACGGGTCCAGCATCGAGCATAAGTGCGCCCGGCGCTGGGAACAGGCGAACCAACCGCGCCTGCGGTCGATGCAGCTGTCCCTGGAGGGCATGCGCGGCCGTCCAACATGCAACTGAGTCCCTTGCAATCGCGGCTCGCAGCCTCGCTGGCGGCCTCGCTGTTCCTCTTGGCGCTGTATCTGCTGCTCCTCTCGCCCAGTGTAGCCCTTGCTGCGGAGCTGCCTCTCGACTCCAGCGATCTGCAGGACGCGCGTCATGGCATCGACAACGTCCTACGGGCAACGGCGTTTTACGAGCCGGACTTTGGTCTTTTCGACCGCAGCATCATTGGGCGAGCGCCGCCAGGCGTGACAGCTCTCGAGAATAACAAGCCCAAGGCGCTCAATCTCCAGCCAGGCACGACGGCGTGCTACTTGGTCGAGAAGAGTACTATATTCGGAAGCGATGGCAGCAGCACTGGTTCTGCCTCATCGCAGCCCTCGAACACGGCGTCCAAGACACTCTATCTCTCCGCGAATGCCTGCCTGCAACCACACTATGCCGGGTCGAGCGACAAGGGATCAAGCCCTCCGCAGCTGATTCTCTCCGTCACCAACTCTACCCAGGCTGGATGCGCCAAGCTTTCGGCGAACCCGAAAGACGCGGGAGTTACGATGTTCGAGGAAGGCGCGGCAACGTACAAGTTGAACGCGACTGGCGACATCTACATTGGCATTACCGCACCAAATGTCTCGTCAGACTTCCAAGGAGTGTACAACTTTGAAGTGGCCGCGTCGCTAACGGACTACTTTCATAAATATCAACAAGGGAGCGCCGCTGAGCTCTTGTGGATGGACAGCGATTCGACCTCTGCGCTGCTCGTCACTAGGAATCTGACGCAAAACCAAGCGGATGTGCCATGGATCATGGACCAGGAGCCGCCATACGAGCTATTCGTCAGCAACAATGATTCAACGGCCACCAACGGGCTGAAACGCTCTGCCTGCGGATTGCAGCACACCGCTCAGATTACGGCCAACAAGTTGAGCAATAGCATGTCAAACAGCCCAGTCAGAACTGGCATGACACTCAGGGGCCCGGGCAGCTTTCCGAAGCAGCAGTTTTACTTTGTTTCCCTCAATGCAAGCTCGAATTATACTGGAATCCTTGTCAAGAAATCGAACGTTTCCACTAGCCAGAAGAGACAAGTGGGCGTCTCTGGCCCTGGTAGCGTCGTCTTTGAAGCCACAGAATTCCGGACGGCCTCCAGTACGCCAAACCCATGTCACGAATTGGTAGGCGCATGGTCGCTGACACATGAACAGGTTCGAATTGCAAGGTAATCACAGACCTCGAGTTCTGCAACGAGATCCAGTATGCGGTGCCCGGGAACGACAAGCTGTTCAACAGCACGGCTTTGGCGAAAGCTTACGATGACTACGCCAAGGCCATGTACGCCAACTTCGAAAAGGTCATGATGCAGATACAGTGCGAGGCGCCAAACACATCCCTGTATTCGCTGGCAAGAAACTGCGACGATTGCAGAGCGGCCTACAAGAAGTGGCTCTGCACTGTGAGCATACCGCGATGTGAAGACTTTTCGAGCAGCAACCAGTTCGCCTTCACGCGAAACGCCTGGCAAGCGTTCCCGGACGGGACCCTGCTGCCTGATGACGTGAGAACTCCGCTGGTAGCGAAGCCTTACTCCAACGCCTCGCGGAACCCGTTCATCGACTCGACAGTCCAACCGGGTCCTTACAAAGAGATTCTGCCATGCGATGACGTCTGCTACGAAGTCGTTCAGAGCTGCCCGGCAAAGATTGGCTTTAACTGCCCTCGGCCGCACCATGTGAGCTTCGAATATAGTTATGGGCAGCGAGACAAGGACGGCTCTACGGTAGCATGCAACTACCCTGGCGAGGCGAGAACTCCCATGAGCGCGGCCCGAAGCCTGTTACCGGACTTGATTCTGCTGAGCGGCGTCTCCATTGCGGCAGCCATATTGTTGAGTTGAAGTGACGTGAGGAATTAACATAAAATCAAGATGCAAAGGCAACATAACATTATATGGGTTGAATGAGCCCTGAGAGACGCGCCAGAGGGAAGTTTGCCGGACGAGACAATGCGGCGCAAATGTCGTTGCAGATCGCTACCCAGGAGTTGCGCAGAGAAGGCTTTGGGCTGGACTAGTCTTCCCTGCAAAGACCAGGCAACAGGAAGAGGATCAACGAACTTCCACGGTCCGCACCAGCCCACCTTCAGCGGATATGTTGGCTTGAGAGGGTCTGCGTGCTGTTGACGAGCCGAATGAACACGCCCAGAATGCTCGATTCACTTCGAGGGCCACGGATCTTTCTTCGGATGACATGACGAGACGCATATATGACAGACCTAGACGAAGGCATAGATAGATATGGACGGTCAAGATATTGGCACTTGGAGCTCGACCTCGAGGTGTGCGCTACATGACCGTCATCCTATCACCAATCGCATTTTCAGCGCGCTCAATGTACATAATTTGGATGCAGAGTTGCATTTTGAAAGAGTAGCAAAATACAAACACGACACACGATACGTCTCCCCGCCCGCAAATTCCGAGAATTCACAACCAGCAAAAAAAGAAGCTCGCCACCTCCAACCTCAGGACCCGAGGATGCGTCACCCCCGAGAAGACCCCTTGGTCTTGTAGTCATTGCACCCGCCTCGTGATGCTAACCCGGCTCGCGGCAGGTTTTTATACTCCAGGACCGGGGATCGAACCCGCGGCCTTGGGACCTGCCGGGAGGAAGGCTGTGGCGAGAAGCCAGCCGACTGGGCCAAATCGGCCCTTGGCCTCAGCCGGCTGGCTTGTTAGAGGAAGTTCTGCTGTTGGGGGGTATAAGGGTATGAAGAGGCCGGGTGCAGTGAATCAGGAGGTGAGTTGGTGCCAGGCTTCAGCGGCTGCTCGAGGTGCTGTCCAGGGCACAACACAGGTGGTGAACAGCTAAGGTACTGAACAGCTTAGAGGGTACACGAGGCTCTAAAACGCCTTCTGCAAGAAGAAATATGACAGGAGGAAAATGAACCACGGATGTTACTGTCACCAGCCTTTTTAGTTCCAAACGTCTTGTCTATAAACTAGTTTGGATGCCAAAATTAATGACAGCAACACTTGCTCCAAAGTTGATGGAAACATGGAAGCTGCTGAAGTAAAGACTGCCTGTAATTTCCGACCACGGAAGCCGATTGTGACATTGAACGGATACCGTCGAGCCATGAAATTTGGGTGTATAAACGAGACGCGGTTACGCGAGTTAGTTCTGCGCCTGCGATCAATGTGCGCCGTAGTTGAATTCCTCGTGTTGATGCTGAAGTTCAAGTTTCAAAGGCCTTTAGCAACCGTAATGATATACTTTGGGGAACGAGCACATGGATGATGAAGTCGACGTGCGGTGGTGGTGCACACTTGCTATTTGCTCCGCTGGCCAAACGGGAGACTCTGGGGAGGTGGGCCTGCCACTGCCGCCTCCAAGGTGCCGGTAGTGGGGTCAACTCTCACCGTCAAACGCCGAAGCCGTCATCGGCAATTGATTCATCCATCACCTCGCCATTCTCCCGTTGTACACCAGAGTGTCATTTGCAACAGAATCATTCCTATTTACCGGGCCAAAAATGACGACTTACTCCATACAGAACCTGGACAATAAAGTGCAGGGCCGCCTGGCCTTGGTCACCGGATCGACGTGGGTGGACCTGAATGATCGAGTGGGAACAATGTGACTGACACAACCTGCGTTTGCTTGCAGGGGAGGCATCGGATCAGCTTGCGCCAGGGCTTTGGCCGCCGATGGATGCGATCTCGCGTTGCACTATTCATCCAGCGAGGTAAGATACTCGTCGTAGACAGGAATCGCAGGCGCAACGAAGGTGTGACGAGAGAGAGCCGACGCTAACAAGACTCACAGGAAAAAGCCGAGCTCCTCGCCAAAGAGCTCAAAGCAAAGCACGCGTCGCAAATCTTCGTGACCGTCAGAGCAGATCTCTCCTCCCGCGAAGCCACCCGCGATCTTGTCCCCAACGTGCTCCAGCATGCCGCCGTCAAGGGCAAGCACGCGGCCGTATCCATCCTGGTCGCCAACGCGGGCCTCGGCCGTCGCATCCGTGACGTGGCGGACATTGGCGAGGACGACTGGGACGACATCATGGAGGTCAACGCGCGCAGCCAGTTCGTCGTGACCAAGGCGTGCGCAGAGGGCATGCGCGCCCAGGGCTGGGGCCGCGTGGTGCTGGTCGGCAGCATTGCGAGCAGGGGCGGCGGCATCAACGGCTGCCACTACGCGGCATCCAAGGGGGCGATGACATCGATGGGGCTGAACCTGGCGACGCTGCTGGCGCCAGAGGGCGTCACGGTTAACATTGTGAGCATCCGACACGAGCCCCGTCCAGAGGCGAGAGCTTACATGCAACTCTAGGTCCAACCTGCCATGATTGGAGCGACGGGCATGATCCCGGACCCAAAGTCACGGTGCGCATGTGCCAGCGTCAACATGTCCGTTATAGCCCACTGACCAAATGAGACAGGACGTGGAAGAGCACCGACAACATTGATGAGCTCAAGGCCTCAGACCCGGGCCTCGGAATCGCGGCGAGCGTGCCGGTGCATCGGCTGGGCATGCCGGAGGAGGTGGCCAACGTGGTTTCCATGTATGACTGTTTCTATGATGGATCCTCGCTGCGCCGCTGTTGCTGACAAGTCTCATTCAGGTTTGCAAAGACGGGGTACATGACGGGGCAGGAGGTTTTGCTGACGGGCGGGTTGAAATGACGACATGGCCTTGCTGGAAGCAGCAACCGCCAGGAGCTCGTCAACATGCAGAGCCTGCACACTTGAAAAGCTTGGGCGATTTATGCAGTCATTAATTAAACCACCACGTTCGATCGAGTGACATCGAGCCCTGTGAGAAGCCGACCGTGTACTCAAGCCAAGTCGTCGCTGCGCGCCATGTCAGAGCGATACCACGTCGAGCCCGCCGTGCTCTTCTCCGTCCACCGTTATGCCCAGGCCAGCGCCTCTCCTGCAGACCTAGCCACCGCTATGTACGTTTCTTAGCCAGAGAGAAATCGAAAGGTACAAAAGAGGCCTACTCCGTAGTTTACAGCATGGCCCAAACAGCGGCCTCCTGCGCCAGTCCTTCGAGGACTGACAATTACGCCATACTGATGCGCAGCACCTCCGCATTTTGAGAGAGCCGCTCTCGGATGACTTTCAGTGTCGACATGGCGGTCTAGGCCCCGTTCCGAGGGTCGGCCAGTGGGTATGAGCGAGCCATGGAAACTCTCGTTCAGGACAGGACTGCAACTCTGTCGGCAGGCTGTAGGCCCTCCGCCCCAGCATGTCCCTGGGCTTCTAATCCGATACGGCCTTGTCGCCATTGTAAATCATCGTCATATCCGACAGGATTGTGGTTCAGTGGAGCAAGGTGAGTTCAAGGTCCGGTCCGTGGGGGTCACGCGGAGTGTCGGGCCAGCCTTTAGGTGGAGCCCCGGGAGTCCACCCGATTGCACCGCGGAGGCGACCCGGCGCCGGTGCTCCGTGACGACCCCTTTTTGGCACCGGGCGGTGAAGGCTTGGCCGGCGTCGACTCCCACTCTGCGGCTCGGACCTGCCGTAGGTCATTGTCTTCGCCGTAACCTTGCCAGATGCGCCTTACGGCCGCGACGATACTTTCCGCCCAGTGGTTGCACCGTCCCTTGTTTTGTTGTTCCTCCCCCACCGTCGGGTCCGCGTCAACCCCCAACTCGGGGCATGCGTGACATGCGCCTGCATTTAAGCCGGTGAGCTGCATGCTTCACGTCCACGGCCAGGCGAGATACCAAGCCCCAAGGTCTTGCTCTTCATTTCTTATCTCACGAGCATATTGATTCCTTGGAGACGCGTCAATGCAACTGAGCCTCTGTTGTCTCGCGCTGCCCCTCGGGGCCGCCGCCCTGGCCGTCTCGCCCGCGGTCTACCCGAGCCGTAAGCCTTTCCACATAGTTCATTCTGTTGACGCGTTCACACTGACATCATCTCAGCTCCAGGGAAGGGCACGGGCCGCTGGGCCGGTGCCTATGCCAGCGCGCGAGAGCTTGTGCACCAGATGACGCTCGAGGAAAAGGTGAACATCACACGCGGCTTCCAGCGCGAAGACAACGTCTGCGCCGGCAACACGGGCTCGGTGCCGCGACTGGGCTGGCCAGGCATGTGCCTTCACGATGCCGGAAACGGCGTCCGTGCCACCGACATGGTCAGCTCGTACCCTTCGGGGCTGCATGCCGGCGCCAGCTGGGATAAGAACCTGACGTACCGGCGAGGCGTCTACATGGGCAAGGAGTTCAAGGCCAAGGGTGGTGAGTGAAGCGCTCGAGTCTGCAAAGCAAGGACTGTGGGAAAGACGTATGAACTGACGGGCATCGACGGCCAGTCAACATTGCTCTCGGTCCCAATGCTGGGCCTCTGGGCCGCACGCCCCTCGGCGGCAGAAACTGGGAGGGCTTCTCGGTCGACCCTTATCTCTCGGGTCAGCTAAACGCAGAGACGATCACAGGCTATCAAGACGCAGGCATCATTGCCAACCTCAAGGTAGATGCCTCCCCTGCGGACATGAAAGACTGCGGAGTGACGTAGAGATAGCCTTGCTGATGGGACGTTCCGCAAGCATTTCATCGGCAACGAGCAGGAAACCTACCGCCGCCCTTACTTTGGCGTCGAGGCCGCCTCGTCCAACATTGACGACCGCACCTTGCACGAGCTCTACCTCTGGCCCTTCATGGACGGAGTACGCGCTGGGGCCGCCTCCATCATGTGCTCCTACAACCGCGTCAACAACACGTACGGCTGCGAGAACAGCAAGCTCATGAATGGCGTACTCAAGGGCGAACTCGGCTTCGACGGCTTCGTCATGCTCGACTGGAACGCTCAACACAGCCTGGACAGCGCCGCGGCCGGGCTCGACATGGTGGTGCCTCTGGGGGGCTCCTGGGGCGAGAACCTGACGCACGCGGTACACAATGGCTCGGTGAGCGAGTCGAGGGTGACAGACATGGCCACGAGGTGATTCTTGAGCTCCATCTTCTGTGAGAATCGTCGCTTACACTCGGGTAGAATCCTCGCCGCGTGGTATCTCGTCGGCCAGGACAGCGACTTCCCCACCCCGGGCATCGGCATGAAGAACCTCACGCAGCCGCACGAACCCGTTGACGCCCGCGTGCCCGAGTCCAAGCCCGTGCTGCTCGAGGGCGCCATCGCGGGCCACGTGCTCGTCAAGAACACGCGCGCCGCGCTGCCGTTCGCTTCTCCGCCTGCCATGCTCTCCGTCTTCGGGTACGGCGCCTCCGTGCCGGCGACCAAGAACACGGACACGCTGTTCCAGCTCGGGTACACGTCATCCAAGGAGATGGGACAGGCGGTGCTCGGCACGCAGCGACACTTTGACCAGGCGGCGCGAGGAGGGACGATTGTCGTAGGCGGACGTGCGGGCGCCAATGCGCCGCCGTATATTATCGATGTAAGTGGCCATGTCGTAAACAATTCAACGCGACATTACGTTCTCACACAGACGTCAGCCCCTGAGCGCCATCCAGCAGCGAGCCGCCGTCGACGGCACCTGGGTCAACTGGGACCTCAGCTCCCCTAATCCGGACGTCAACGGCGCCTCGTCCGCCTGCATCGTCTTCATCAACGCCATGGCCACCGAGGGCTGGGACCGATCCGGCTTGCACGACGACGCCAGCGACGCCCTGGTCCTCAACGTCGCCGCCAAGTGTGCCAACACCATCGTCATTCTCCACGCCGCGGGAGTCCGCCTCGTCGACCGCTGGATCGAGCACCCCAACGTCACCGCCGCGGTGCTTGCCCATCTGCCCGGGCAGGACAGCGGCGCCGCCCTCGTGCGCCTGCTCTACGGCGAGGCCAACTTCTCCGGGAGGCTGCCTTATACACTGGCGCGCAACGAGAGCGACTATCCCGTGTACGCGCCCTGCGACCGCGGCGCGGACAACACGACGAACCCGCAGTGTGACTTCGCCGAGGGCGTGTACCTCGACTACCGCGCTTTTGACGCCCGCAACATCACGCCGCGCTACGAGTTCGGCTTTGGCCTGAGCTACACGACCTTTGACTACTCAGCCCTTGCCCTGACTCCCGACGCCAGCCTCTGCGCGTCTGTCAGCAACGGCATCGCCGACCTCTGGGCCACGCTCGCCCGCGTCGAGGCCAGCATCACCAACTCGGGAGCCGTCGCCGGCGAGGAGGTCGCTCAGCTGTACCTCGGCATACCTGATAGCCCGCCCAAACAGCTGCGAGGGTTCGAAAAAGTTCCACTGCGGCCGGGCGAGTCCGCGACGGTGCGATTTGAGTTGACAAGACGGGACCTGAGTGTGTGGGACGTCATGAGCCAGCGATGGGTGGTGCAGCCGGGAGTCTATTCCGTGTATGTGGGAGCGAGCAGTCGCGACATAAGGCTGACGGGGACACTGGTGGTTGGGAACTGAGCTCCTGATATATGCAGCGTGTAATAGGGACTATTGTTGTCCACAGCGATAACGATCAGACGAACTTGCTTTGCAAGAATAGATAAATTCATAGTTCTGTATGCTGGCTATTCCAACAACTGATCAAAACACACCCTTGACGGCCGAACCGACCGACGTGACCCGAGCATAGCATTCATAGGCACGGGAGAGACCTGCGTCCCAACACAAGCCGGGTCCGAGGACCTCGACTGGATGATCTATATTGTCTGTCTGCAATGACCCATTGAGGCGTGGCCACTGTCCAGGTTATTTTCGCCAGCTATCAGTTATATGTTCCGGCCGCGTCCCTTTGATCTGGATGCGTCCATTTTGTTGAATGGATGCTGCCTCGGTCTACGAGGGGGTCGGGCGTTGGCAGGTCCCGCCACCGTTCTGTGCATGCCAACCTTGCCCCCAGGCTCCTGCTTGACCCGGTCGTCGATTCACGTGCGGCCGTCGCACTTGGACTGGGGGGTTGTGTCTGTGATGCGGACGTTGCGTTCGGAGCGCCACGGGGACAGCGTCGAGTGTGTGACGGCCCAGGTTCCACTCACCACTCAATGGGCGAGCCCGGCTACGCGAGTATATGGCCTGGTTCAGGTCCAGTATTAAAAGCTGCCAGTCCGGTAAAGCGATGCCAATTTGGCTTTGATCTTTTGAAACTCATCCCAAGAAATTTCACAAAGCCCGTGTTGATCTACGTTCTTGATCTTTCCGTCGGCAGTCTTACATGCAGGCCCATCTAAGAAGCCGAAGAGTTGAGAAACTGAGGCAGACGTAATAGGGTAGTCTTGCTGCCAGCCAACGATAACCGTCGTTGAGTCGGGTTCACAGTTCGGCTCCGCGAGAACAAGTACTCGAGCCCCCGGCGCAGGATTGGCCGTCCCTTGCCCCTCCGAACTTCACAGGAGCAAAAGAATGGGCTGAACGGGACCAGGTGGGGGTACTTTGGCGTTTCTCATGCACTGGTGGATTGCTGCATTGTTCTTTGTCGTCTGACGCCTTCGTGGCGTTTGGCCGGAACAAACGACATGTACCAGAATTTGCCACCGGCAGATCATAACATCGTAAAATGTGAAGGCATTAGAAAGAAGAAAACGGCACGTAAGTAGGTCTTGGACTCGTACGAGTGTTCGTTGAAACGACTGTCGGTCGATTCTTGTAAAAGCCACCAGTTCGCCATCGTGTAACTGAGCAATGAATGACGCTGACGCCCAACCGATTCAAGCAGATGCCTCTGCAGAGACTTAAGAAGTCAAAAATGACGTGGGAAAGAACAATGAGCCCCGGGAAATTTCGCTGCGAAGGGCCAAAAAAAAAAGAAATCCGAGTTACCATGGCGTAGAACACACCCTTGAAAACACCTCAAGATCTTGAATCGACAACGACAGGATTCGAACCTGTGCGGCCGAAGCCATCAGCTTTCCATTCGAGGCTGACCCGATAACCACTCCGGCACGTTGCCTTATCGGTAAGAGCTTCAGCTGCGGTGATTTGGGTATACGAATCATGTGGGATGGTGCTAGTGGAGATGTCAGTGGGAGGCGTTGTCCGTGCTGACGAGGTGGGTCACAAGGGCTAACCATTACCAGACGGGCTACCAAATTCATGAAATTGGTCCTGCTTCGAGTGCTTTTGCGGTGCTGTAGGCCGTACGTTAATCGTTGAAAGGTTGGGCCTTTGACGGGATGTGAGCGAGCGCGGCCCGGACGATCATTGACAGAAAGACAATGTGTGCGCGCAAGCATCTCTGCCTACCGGAGAGCATCATCACACGTCTGAATGATCGCA
Source organism: Tolypocladium endophyticum (assembly GCA_024339985.1). Lineage (NCBI taxonomy): Eukaryota > Fungi > Ascomycota > Sordariomycetes > Hypocreales > Ophiocordycipitaceae > Tolypocladium > Tolypocladium endophyticum. Next base: position 141,893 of record JALHBW010000030.1, on the reverse strand, counting down.
GAAGACTACTCCTTTTATGAAACATTGTGCTTCAAAGAACTGCTGGACCTCACCCGTGCAAGAGATTGTTGTCGCATTGGGCGCACAGGGCAAGTCCCATTTGCGGGTTTTCCCTTTTTCATCACCAACTGAAAAGAGCGGACGAGAGCATAGTAGTAGGCAAAATTGGAACTACTTGAATACCTGCCTTGCCCTGGAGATGTTGACTTGTCGTGGTGGTTCTCGCGGACGCGCGAGCTTACACGACCTTGACAAACGGCGGAGCTTTTGCCGCGCGAGTGACTAGACGGGCACTCGCTTCGAGTGAATGTTCAGGATTTCACTGCGACTGATGATACAGAGCCCCCAAAGTTGCACATATGCCAAGGAGTGGAGACGCAGCTGTACGGATGATTGGCACTTGTTGCGGGTGTGCTCGCAGGGCTCATCCTTCGCCGGTGACTTACACTTCATCCATGCCTACGACTGCATTACTCGATGCCCCTACAGGCATTTGGCTTTCTCCCTCGGGTTTGCAAGGAAATTAATGGTACGTCAAATTGAGAGTCTATTTCAATGCTCTACACAGCGCGCAAACTGGCGCATTGGGAGGCATTGACTCCCCAGCACCTTGAATTTGTTCCGGGTGCACGGCTGCGACGCGGTCTCGGGTAGTCGCCACTCCGAAGCTTGCAAGGACACGCACAAACAACACGCAACACTCTCGATAATAGCTTCGCGCATCAAAAGCCCGATTTCACACCACCAAGACAAAGCCCAAAGCCACCACAGACACTGATAGCAGAGAAACCTGGTGTTTGCTTCAACATGCTGATGCTTGGCTGGGCCAGGAGCCAATTCCTAACCCTGCCGTACCCCGACGAGGACTGCACGGGCCGGACCGTCATCGTCACCGGCGCCAACTCGGGTATGCAGACACCTCCACGTTCCGCAAAGCGGCGCTTCTGACCGCAAGGGCGTATCAGGTCTTGGCCTCGAGGCGGCGCGGCACTTTGTCCGCCTAAATGCCGCAAAGGTGATTCTGGCCTGCCGCAGTGTCGAGAGAGGCGAGGCTGCCAAGCGCGAGATTGAGAGCTCCTCGCCCTCTGGCCATGTGCTCGAGGTCTGGCAGCTGGACCTTGGGTCTTTCGAGAGCGTCAAGGAATTTGCGGCGCGCGCGGCCAAGCTCGACAGGCTCGATGTGCTGCTTAACAACGCGAGCATCCTCGTCAGCGAGTGGGCCATGCTCGAGGGACACGAGACCATGGTGACAGTCAATGTCATTTCGACGCTGCTGCTCACTGTCCTGCTGCTGCCCACGCTGCGCCGCACGGGCACGCGCTTCAACGTGACGCCCCACGTAACGACGGTCTCTTCGGGCGCCGCCTTTCTGGTACGTGTATCTGTTCCGTGGCATTGTGACTGGAGCTTTGCTTTGTCTGTCGACAGCGTTGCTGACTGCTGCGACCTGTCCTGCCAGGCCTTCTTTCCCGAGAGAAAGGCAGACCATGTCCTGAACAGACTCAAGGAGAATAAGAATTACCCGGAGCGGTACAACACCACCAAGCTCCTGCAGCTCATCATGATGCGCAAGCTCGCCGAGGCCTCGGACGCCTCTGGCAAGGGCCATGTCATCATCAACGCGCTGAACCCGGGTCTGTGCAAGACGCAGCTCTTCCGCCGTTGGTCGTTCCCGCTGAGCTGGATCATATGGCTTGGGTTTGCAATCTTTGGCCGCGAACCCGAAATGGGGTCACGGACGCTCATGGCGGCGGCATTCGCGGGCGGGGAGACGCACGGGCGGTGGATGTCAGACTGCGAGGTGGAGAAATGGCCCAAGATAATGGAGGGAGAGCAGGGCGAGCAGCTGGAAGTCAAGATCTGGAGCGAGTTGGAGGAGGTCCTGGACGGCATTGCGCCAGGTGTGATGGAGAATGTCTAAGGCTTACTGGCTGTGAGTGCTTGACGAGTCTCCCGGCAGGTAGACTGTCAGATCACATGTGTATTCAGGAATTTGGGAGCACCCTAGACATCGTATCCTAATGCTGTCTTTACCAACACTTTCGACTCCCCGAGTTCTGTGCACTTGGGATCGTGTGCTGCAAGGGTAAAATCTCTCAATAAGTAGAAACAAGATCGAATCATGAGCCACCGGTTCCAGCGCCATGCATACGCAAACATACGAATAGGAAGCCATTACCACCCTACTGCCAAGTTCCCGAACCTTTACTTCTCGAATGTCGTTGCCATAGTCTTCTTGCCCGCCGCATGCAGGGGCGCAAGGTCAGTCCCCAGGAAGCGCCCTTTCAAGTACCAGATGAGAATGCTGAATATCTTGAAGCTGCCCATGTGACCTGTCGCGCGGCTGCGGCCAAGCGTCAAGGCAAACATGTCCTTGGTGTTCGGCTTGTACTCGGGCACGGCATCCCCGTTGAGGTACAGCGGCAAGGCCTTGATGAGGTGAACCGTCTGCGCCTCGGCCGTCATTGCCTTTGGAATCTCGAGGCTGCCCGCGTCGCCCACTACGAAGATGTCGGCGTACCCTTCGGCCTGTAGCCGCGTCGTCTGCTTGATGAAGCCGCGGCTGTCGAGCATGCTGGCAGGGGCAAAGCCCGTGTTGGGTGTCAGCCCTGTGGTGGGAATGTAGGCCTGCGCCTTGAGCGTCGTGCTGCTGCCGTCGGCTGCGCGGAGCTCAAGGATTGTGTCCTTGCCCGAACGAGTGGCCTTGGCGACGGTTGTGTTGGCGACAAGCTTGACCTTGAGCTTCTCCAGTTCCGTCTTGGTCTGTTTCCGCACGCTTGGAATCACCGGCGGCGCCAGGGGCAGGTTGTCACTGTGAACAAAATAGACGTCCTTCTTGCCGTTCTGCGCATACTCGAAGCCGAGCTCACCGGCTGTTTCGGCGCCGGTGAGGCCGCCACCGGCCACAACGATGGTCTTTGCACTCTCGATATCCCTGTGCAAGCTCTGCAGCCTCTCCACTGTCTTCTCGGTCGTGTCCATGACTTTCCATGGCATATCATCCTTGGCCGACGATCCCGTCGCAATGACCAGCGTGTCGTACGCGACGGCCCGGCTGCCGCCCGCGTTGAGTGTTACCGTGACGATGTTGCCTGACGGGTCAAGCGCGCTAGCTTTGCCCATCACGAACTCGAATTTGTCGGCAGGATACTCGCGGAAGATGGGCTCGAGGGCAATCATGACCTTGTCGTTGGCCATTTGACCGGGGACGACGACTCGAGGCATGGCGATGGGCCAATGGAAGTGTGTGTTGGGCGCAATGACAATCATCTTGAGGTCCTTGCGGGTGAGGACGGTGGTGCGCATGATCTGGCGGATCAGAGGGGTGGCGGCGAGGCCTGCCCCAAGGACGACAATTGTCTTCATGGCGGCCGAAGTAAGTTGTACAAGTGGTCTGAACAGCTGGATGCCTCAGATGTTCAATGCCTGGCGGAAGGATCAAGTTCAACTTGCAAAGGAGGCTTCTAATTCAGAGAGTGCCCACCAAGGTACGCGACGGAGGCATTGGGCATTGATCTATATGTATTTGACAGCTAAAGTGGAGGACACGGGAGGAAGCGAGGGACGGAGAATTCGACTACACACAAAATCTGCAAGCATTTACTAATTCGATGCATGTTGTTAAGCAACTCTAATGTTCCTGACACAGATTCGCGCGCGGCAATTTGGTAACAGCCCCTGAGGTCAGGCATCGTCAATATGGACGGCCCAAGACGGCGAGAAGAGACTTCAAGGCTTGATAGTTAGTGCGCCACAACCACGGACAGCTGTGCGCAGTCGGAAACGAGAAACGAAAGGAGCACGATTCTATCGCGACAGTGTCAGAATGAGGAAAGGCTCAATCGGGGTCAAAGCCAAGCGCGCGGGACGGAGGAACGGGCGACTCCACCAGGCTTTCGCTGCCGCCAATCAACAGCCTTACCGCCGGCTTCCCGTCCGCCTGAGCGGTACGGTGGATTTGTCAGGTCCGCACCCCTTGCGATGAAGTCGCCGCATCAGTTGCATTGACGATAATCTGGTGTGCCCAAGGTCTGGATTACGAAGCACGAGGTGCCGGGCTGGGACCCTACGATGGCATGCGGGTGGCACAAGAGAGGCACGCGACCCGAACCCGGACCCCTGAGTGTGTACTCTGTTTGGTCGGCTTCCAGGCCTCTTCGGTTTGAATCACCATATGGTAGGACAGACCCAATCAGCAGGAAGCAACGTCACCCGCAGCGCCAGTGTCAAGAGAAAACGAACGAGAAGTGCTTGAGCCTGGCCAGAGCAGAGCACCTGACTACGACGAGACGCACTTCTTGTTCAGCGCTCAGGTGTGAAGCAAACCCCTGGATTTCTTCACTCTTCCTCCAGCCGACCTTCAGCATCACTCGACTCGTCGCGATCACATTATCCTGAGAGAAACATGACTCGCCTCACAGTCTGGTAGCGTGGACCATATATGTATCGCAAACATACTGTGAAAGGATATTGGAAGCGAAGATTGTACTACACAAGATGGACATTCAATCTGAGAGGTGGGCCATGGTATTCCTACCATATCACTGAAACCGGGAAACGTCACTCAAGACTCTCAATCCCGTGTGGCTACGCTGTATCCAGAACCGGCATCTCTGCCAAGCCAAGTTGACGGAGACATACATGCAGCGGGCACGCAAATGAACTCCCGCAACGTCATTTGCTCACAATGACTAATGCGGAGTGAACAGATCGTGTCGACAGCACACCACAAGAGTCACCCTTAGCGCACTTGGCCCATGCAATCGCCCTTTCATTATGGTGTACATGTCGAAGAAAAGTACCACGCCGTCGGAGCCGCACTGTAGCACCAGTGCAGGGCCCGCAGAAAGCCCCCGTGGACGAGCATGATGACGTTGTGTGCAGGCTGCGACGGTGCCATCGTGGAGTACGCGCCTATATGATATCACATGCATCGCGCCCCCTGCAACGGTGTGCCAGTAACATGGCGTGTCTGGTTACAGCAGATGCAAGATAATAGCAACAACAGCGAACATCATCACAATTAACCAACGACGACGGGCGAGGGTGAGGGACATGACGCCGTGGTGTTGGTCGCCAGCATCATCTCACATCCACGCCGTAGCTGACGAGATCACCCTCGAGGAACCCAGAGCTGTAAGCAAGTCGACAGACAGTTTCGAGTGATGACCCGTCATACGATGCAAATTCAAGTCTACCTTGGCCATCGATTATAGCACAGAATATGTGAACAACAATCAACAGGTGCGGCTCATGGGAGAGAACAATACAAAATACACAGCTTCAAGTCAGCTTTACGAGCACCTCGGCATCGAAATGCGTCCTCAGGTGACTTTCACAAACGAAGCTTCAATCATGTCGCCCACCACATGGCTATGTTGTAGCGTCATCATCACTTTCCCCGAAAGTCGCAGGCCACGACACAAGGGGCCAGCAGTCAGCGAGCCGTGCCGCCACAGGGCTTCACTAAAGTTTCCAACACTGCAATACTAGTGATGGAAAAGAAGAGAAGGCTGGTGGCGTAGTATTGCATCATGTGTGACCATGTTGGTTCAGGGCGGCCCGTCACCTTTCAGGGATTGGTAGAAACCGTCATTGTTGAGGGCCGGCAGTAGGCTGCGTCAGCGCACTTTGGTCCTTGGGAACCCACAGGACTCAGGGGCGTCACCGTATCATCTGGCATGATGGTGCCCTGAGGCAACAACAGCCTTCATACCACAGCTTGGCCGCTGCTGTCGGCTTCACAATGTCATCACGTATGTTCCGAGTCGTGAAGAGAGTTCGAGAAGCCTCGTAGTCGTTGCGATCTCGGGGATATCTGGCAGGGTGCTGAGGATCTCGAGCCCCTCTTTGGTCGAGAGCGGGGAAGGCTGCCAGTCGAGGAGAGCAGGTATGTAGTAGGTCCCTGAGGCACGGAACACACCCGTTCACGGACGGCCCTGGAGAGCCGCCGTAGTGGCGACTGCAGCAGGAGCTCGTGGAGCAGACAGCGCACGTGCCAAAGACAGGGCAGAGGAACTCTTCCAGCAATGACATCCTCGATGTCATGTCTTGGACTCGATGTGGAGGACGAGCCTCTGGCCGGTCTAAGAACGTAGATCCCCGGCCGGTGACGCAGGGTCCAGCCACGGCGATGTACACCACCGAAGGTGCAGTCAGGGGTGACATCAAGCGGCGTCGGCTCTGTGGCAGGCCGGACGGTGCGGCGTAGTGAGCAAAACGGTTTTGCCTCCGGGACGGTCGATCATCAGGACCACTGAGGGTGAGTGACGGAGGAGGCGGGGCGAAACGGCCGTTTTGGTCGTGACATCACCGTGGTGGATGGTGGCTAACTGGTTGCGGGTGGCGTCGGTGACCTCACCGGGAGCTGGGCACGGGCCAGTGATTGGGGAGCCACGTCTCCGGCCCTCTCTCTGACCTCACCCACCGTTTCGAGTGACGCACGGCACGTTTGGCTCGAGTCGTCGCCGCGTTTGCCTATCTGCGTCGGTGGCCGGCCGGTCTACCAGCGACTCAGCGGCTTCGTGGGGGAGAACGGCAGGGTTGAGCCGATTGTGGCAGCGCCATCGTTATCCGTCCCCTCACGCTCAAGTCGAGGCTTTCGGTTGATTGAATTCTCGATGGATTGCTCACATGAGAAGCATGGCCATGGCTGATTTAAAGAAACTTGGAAGCAAGACTCTTGCATGCATGGCCAAAGACAACCGTGAGATGGAAAAGTAGACGCGTGATCATGGGTAAAAGTGTTGAAATGCCATGTCGAGGGCCCTCCTGCTGTTCAACACCCGAATTAAGCACACGAGGACGCAGCAAGGCGTGCGCCGCTTGCTTCAATAGGCAGGCCGGCCAGAGACGCCGCCAGTCTCCCACCTCCGACCTCGTCGTGACGTCTCCGAGTTCCTCAATGCGAGACCCGGACTTCGTTTTCGCGCGCATATGTCTCGTGGTCTGCCTGGCCAATGACCTCATGGCACTGAGCAGGCGTCGTGCGACTAGGCTCGACCCTGGAGCGCTGATCCCTGATGCTTGCGCGCTGACGGCATTGGCACCTGCGGTCTGGACCCTGAAGCCACGTCCGGCACTGCCGCTGGCAGCAGATTCGAGTCCAACTGGCCGCCCGGTTGTGCGAGTGCCTGCGCGGAATCGCCGAAATTCGACGAGAATGCAGGCGGGCTGCTGCTTGCGAGTCATCCGCAAGGCGGGCAGGCTCCGTCATCGTCGGCGTGCGCCGCACTCGTCGACCAGCCAACAAGTTCTGCGGCTACGACATCGCGCGTCACTTCGAGATCAGCGAGACCCATCCCCTCGTCCAGCGGGCTGTTGAAGCCATCGACTGCAACTGGGCTTCGGTGGGTTCGTGGCGAGGACCCTGAGATCATAGGTGTGGGTCCCAGACAGCGGCCTCAAGGGTGAGAGCTGTTGAAACGGCGGACCAAGTCGTGCCCACCCTGGCCCCGTTACGCCATCGCCAGCGCCGATCAGCGGAGTCTTTGTCGGTGGCGGGCGCGCAGGATAGGGAGAAGAGTTAATGGTTTGGGGAGAGGGTGGGGGACCGTCACAGAGCTTCGCTAAGTAGGTGAGCAAACCTAATTCGTCCGTCACCAGCTGCAGACGGGAAGCCGTGGATTGACGTTGGCTCCCCAGAACGTGCGAGTACGGGCACGACACTGAAGCTCCCCCGGCAAGTGAGCACACAGGTGGGCTCCAAGGGTCTTCCCCCACCCCTGTATCTACACCCGACCCACCACCCCAGAGCACAGGGCTGTCCCAGTGGGAGCCGTGAGCACAGCTTTAAAAGACCCCCGAGTTCCTCTGCCTTCCCACCCATCTATTCGCGTCATCACCATCACCATCATCTGAATCCCTCTACATCAACGCGCACAGCAACCCATAACGAAAATCTCTTTATTATCAGAGTCCCCATCTGCCGCTTCTGAGCATCCTACTGTCGACAGCCACCAACTTCGTACCACCAGCCAGTCACTGCTGCCACCACCCAAGTAGCACCATCAAGCCATACACATCGTCGTCATGCCTGCCCCTTCAAGCTCCTACTCCATGGCCATGCCCGTTTCTCCGCCGCCGCCGCAGAGCCTCTCCACCTACTCGCGCTTCATGCACGACCACACGAAGCGCCAGATGGAGTCTTTCGGCGCCTATCCTAGTGGCCGTTCTCGCGGCAGCGGCAGCAGCAGCGGCAGCGCCTCCACAACCAGCAGTTCTCTCACCAACGGTGTCTCACCTACCGAATACCACTCATAATCACCGCGACGCAGACAAGATGCTTGTGCACACCACTGTCTCAACTTCGCGGCGATTCGGGTCGGTGACGTCTCCTCGACGTGCACCAGCCACGATGACGTCGTGTGCAATGGCGCTCTCGTTGCAGCGAAACGTTGGACTCTGAACTGAAGACTTTTATCTCCTCGGCTGGCACTCCACGAGCTGCCTTCTTCTCTTTTTTTAATGAAATGACACGGGCATACATTGGCGTTGCGGATACTTGACATGGATTGGATGACTGTACGGGGTATAAATATACGGGCATTGCAACGGTGTGTGATAGGTCTTGCGAATTCGAGCGTTAAAGAGCTGGCGATCGGTAGCTAGCCAAGCTGGCGAATCATTTTAGCACACAATGAATGACACAAAAGCGACAGCGCTATCACTGAAGCAATCAGGACCAAACAACCTTAAGGTGTCGTGACGTTAAGTGAATTGATAGAATATTCGTTATGTTGTCGCGGGTTTCCGCCCACGGCTGCCTGTGTCTACTACCTAGGAGTCGAGTGTGGGCATGTTCACTGTCCACTTTTGTCATGCCTCATCGTCGTCATATTTCACTGCGGACTTTTATCATATGTGATCGTAATTATTGCAGATGATTGTCATTAGAACTTTCGTTAACGCTTCTCCATCGGTCCACGGAATCAACGGTGTCTGCTTCAGACCAAAGAAGGTTTCTTCTTGATCCCAAGCAGTGCAGAATGATCTTTCTTCTTCTTGACCACCCTCTTGAACGTGGGCGGAGGCGGAGGAGGTGGCATATCCAACGACTGCGAATTCGCCCCCGCGCCGTTGTCTGAACTTGACCGTGACGACCCATCGGCCGCTGTCGAACCGTTGGTGAGCTCGGGCTCGCCTTCAATTTCAGGGTCGGCTTTCGCCCGGGCCGCCGCGAATGCCCTCTTTGCTGCTTCTTCATCTTCCCTTTCTTGCTGTGCACGCTCCTCGTCTCCACTTCGCACGATGGCATCTGCGTAATCCACTCCTTCCTTTTCCGATCGGTTTATCCTAGCGTTTCTTTGGCGAATCTCATCGAGCGCATCCGCTGCTGCCATTTCGCGTCGTGCGTCGGCATTCTTCGCCTCGAGATCCTCCATGGCATTCTTCTCTTCCTCGCCGGCCGCCTCTGCTTCTTCCTTCTCAAGACGATCTAATCTCTGCTCCATCGTCTCTTCCTCTGTCTCTCGATTTCTCCACGGCTCCATGTTGCGCACGGCACCTTTGACCATGGCATAGTCGTTGTTCTTGGGGTCGGTCCGAAATGTTATTTCTGCGCTGCATCGGGTGCATTTTATGTGAAAGAAGAATATTTGGATGCCCAGGTATCTCTCCTCTATGTTTGTCTCTTTTCTCGAGTTGAACTTGCGTCCCTTGTAAATGAACTCGCCGCAGGTCATGCAGCGCATCGAGAAAGGCGCCATGAGGCGGACGGTTTGGATTCGCGGACCGCTCGACTTGGGGCCCCGACGCCGAGAGATGTCTCTAGGGTCGAAGTCTGGCGGATAGTATTTCTGTCTGAGTGTTAGCGCCGTGTGTGTTGAACGTGTTCTGCAATATTTCTTACCTGAAGAACTTTACGTTCAGACATGATGGGCCGTTGATGTTAATGTCGTGTGAAGTCGACGTGGGAACCCGTTATCTGGTGGCAGGGAGATTTCTATCGATGAGCCGTTCCACTTCACGTTCGTGTCTGTCCGAAGAATGTCGCAAAGTGTCCCGCAATACCAAAGTCGAGCTGGATAGAATGTCGCAAATGGTGAGGGCGAACAGATGCAGTGGTCAGGACGAGGCTGCACATGGGGAAGTCGGGAAATTGTCGGCGGTGCCACCGGTGACTTCTGCCTGGCCCCACAAAAAAGTGCAAGGCTGACTGATCTGACGTCCAACCTCAAAGCTGCCCGCCGAGGTCTTGCATCCCCTTCAAGGACCTCTGTTCGTCATTCATTACATTCTGGGACGGAGAACGAACACTTCATTATCTTCGCAACTTTTCCAAGGCTGCTTATCTATTCACGAACCGCGAACTTTCATTCCAACCCTCGCGCGGTGCGCGCCTCGCAACAATGCCAAAAGCCGAGGTTGGCTCGACGAAGCACCTCGCCAACAAGCTCAAGAGCAAGGGTCTCCAGCGGTTGCGATGGTACTGTCAAGTGTGCGAGAAGCAATGTCGCGACGCAAACGGCTTCAAGATGCACACGCAGTCCGAGAGCCACGTGAGACAGATGCTCATTGTTGGCGAAGACCCCAAGAAGTACATCAACGAGTTTAGCAACCAATTTCTGCGCGACTTTCTGCAACTGCTCAAGACGGGCCATGGCGAGAAGCAAGTTCTCATTAACCACTTTTACCAGGAATACATCGCCAATAAGGTTCGTGTCATGCCGGCCCAACTCGCAAAAGCAGCAACCGGCTAACGTTTCGTAGGAACACATTCATATGAATTCGACCAAATGGCCATCTCTGACAGAGTTTGCCAAGTATCTGGGACGAGAAGGCATCTGCAGAGTGGAGGAGTCTGACAAGGGTATCCAGATTGCCTGGATCGACAACTCACCCGACGCGCTGCGACGGCAAGAAGCCCTGCGCAAAAAGGAGGCACAAGACCAAGGCGATGAGCAATTGGAACAGCGCATTATCAAAGAGCAGATTCGACGCGCCCAGGAAAATGCCGCGAAACGCGAAATGGACGAAGAGGAAGAAGCCGAAGCCCGAAATCTGAAGCGGCAGGATGGAGAGAAGATCAAGCTCTCGTTTGGTGCAAAGCCGAAGCAAGAGAGTCCAGCGCCTAAACCTTCGGACCCTTCCAAGCAACCTTCCCCCGAGGCCCTGCCAAACGAGAGCGGCAAGAGCACCGAGGCAGACAAGCCACCTGCCAAGCCTTCCGGCTTCGGAGGTGTGTCGATGAAGATGGGTGGCAAGCCACAGGTCAAGAACGTCTTCGCGCAAGCAAAGAAAAACGCCTTGGCCGGGGGAGGTTCGAAGAAGGACAGCAAGATTGAAGAGCCAAAGAAGATGAGCGAGGCAGAGAGGATAATGAGGGAGGAAATGGACCGCAAACGGTCGCGGTCGTCGGCTGGGTTTGGGATGCCCTCTGGGAAGAAACATCGAAGCAGCTAATTATGATGATGTACCGAGACAACTTGGACGGCGTTTTGGGTTGCACGAGATGCTTCGGAAAGATACCCCTGTATTGACATGAATTCTAAAGTACGTTCGTCCCAGTTTTTCCATGAACCTCTGTCACCGTCTCAACGCCTTGTTCGCCTGCCCGTGCCCAAAATGCATCCTCGTCGTCAATGGTCATTAGGAATCCGCCTCGGTCTCGGTACCGTCCCTCCTGCAACCCTGTCAGTATCCTCATCGAGACGGACAGAAAGGCCGCTATGTAACTTACGGAATATACTGTATCCTGTACTCATCCTCGAGGGTCGACCGGATCTCGTCGGGCAGCTGCCCGGACACCTTGATCGCGTACACGCCGCCCACGTAGCCGTCCAGGCGCTGCCACTTTGCGATCCACGACTTGGCCGGGTTCGCGAGCGTGATGAGGCCTTCGAATACCTGCGACGTGCAGCTCTCGATCTGGTCCTGCGAGCCGGCAAGGTGGAGGAACTCTTCGCAGTTGGGGCACCCTTCGTCGCGGAAGCGCTGCGGCCATGGTTAGTTTTTGATGCGCCCTGCGAGACGATGGCCGGGGCGTACGCTGTAGGTCATGACGATGGAGCAGACCATGCAGGCGCGCAGGTACCGCTGCTGGCCCGGCGTGACGAAGTTGGTCGACGACATGGCTGGGTTTGTCTGGCCGTTGAACTCGTTGCGACGAGGGTTGGAGAGAGTCGAAGCCTTAAAGATGAGGCTGATGGTAGTATGGTGCTAAGAGGCCTTGGCGTCCTGGTCGCCGGAAATATGCACGTATGAAGAGTATGCACCAATCGCGACTAAAGTCTTCAGGCTTCACCAAAGAAGCCTTCATGTCAAGCTCATGAGTGTCACTACAAAAACACTTCTAATGGAGAGAGAAAAGAAACAAAAATGACGACGAGCACGCCATCGAGCACACAAAAGCAAGGTGCTCCCAAAGCCGGGCTAGAGTCGTCCCACGAGCTCCTCACTTGCACCATCAAGTTACCTCCATTCTCATACGTCCACCTTGAGCTTGTAACTGATGGCCCCGACACCATCGTCCTGGACAACCTGCAGGTCAAGTCCTACTGCACTGCAGCACTGCGGCAATTCCTGGGCATCACCGGTGCGGCAGTTTCAATAGACATTCTCAAGGTCGAGGGCAGCGACTGTTGGGTGCGCGTCCCACGGCCGGATCTCGGGTCATTCGCTGCCGCTATCACGGCTTGGAAGGTCATCAACGAAGGGAGCACGCAATGTTTGCTTCGAATCAAGCAGTGCTCTGACTGGCTTGGCATGATGGTGGGCACGGATGGCCAAGATCGATTGTGGAACAGTTGAAGCCCCAAAGGGTTTTGGAGCTGTGCACAATTCTTGAGTCTACACGGGTATCTACGTGCCCCTTATTGTCTGCCCAGCTCAAGCGGGATCCAATCAACATATTCCAGACGCCGGGGCTTATGCCTTCCCGAGGCTCTGAGCTTTACAGTCCGAAACTCCAATCTACATCAAAGACGACATGAGAGAGCTCTGGGCGTACGCCTGTGGAGTGGGTGAGCGGGCAGTCAGTCGGGAGGGGGGCCAGGTATAGGTCTCACCATAGGCTTGATATCTGGGTGAGGGACGGCATCAAATTGCTCATATTTGAGCTTGTAGTCGGAGCGAATGTTGATGTAAGCTCCACGGTTTTCCGTCGAGTCGCAGTACTTGGGAGCAGAGAAAACTAATGGAGCCAGTCAGAGACAGGAAAACCTCCATAGAGAAACAAGGGGAAACAACGTACCTGTGATGCACCGTCCGTCGTGCTGGACCTCGTAGCCGTCCATGCGTACCTCGTGACTCCGGATAACAGCCTCGAGGCCGTTCTTCTCGCAGAATCGCTTGGTAACGTCTGGTCCGAACTGCATGCCGACACCTCTCTTGCTGGGCCCACGACCTTGCTCCTCTTGTGGATCGGTCCACAGCATTTCCATCATCAAGCCAGCCTGGCCCGGTTGCCGCTGGTTGTGTCTGTTCAGCTTCCGGATGTCGTCCAAGGTGACGCTGTCGTCGGAGAACAAGCCGCCGTGAAGAACCAGGTACTTCTCTCCAACCAACGTCGCCAAGGGCAAAGCAGAGAAACTCTCGGAAAACAGTTTGAAAGTTCTGTATGTCTGGTTAGGCATAGCGATATCAATCGCCGGAGGGCGGGTTCAAACCTCTCGTTGTATTTTGCCTTGCACTCTCCCTCGAAGCCATAAACGCGGTTCATGTCGTCCGTCTCATGGTTGCCGCGATTCAAGAAGAACCCCTTAGGCCGTAGCCACTTGTAGGCGTACAGAAGCAGAGCGATCTCGGTTGACCAAGAACCTCGGTCGACAAAGTCGCCATTAAACAGGTACCAGTGCTTCTCGCCTGGCGCACCGTTGCGTCGGAAGAGCTCCATGAGGTCAAAATATTGTCCTGCACGAATGGTGTCAGTCAGCGCCAAAGGGTCATGCAACTCGGCTACTCACCATGCGTGTCGCCGCAGACAGTGAGTTGGACGTCATCTGGGATTTCCATCTCGACCATGGTCGCCTCCTCGTAGACGATCTTCTTGACAGCGAGGATAATCTGGTAGACGTATTTGCGATGTAACTTCTTGCCCTTCTTGAATCGCTCCGTCATGTCGTCAATGAATTCCTGCGTCATCTCGTTCTCGAGGTGCACGCCATCGTATTCGGCTTCAACGGCCATGGAATCAAGGTCGAGGCCCTCGGCTGCCGAAGGCTCATCGCCGACCTCGATGGCAGCGAAGAAAGCCAGTTGTCGCACGATCTTTTTGCATTCTTCCAACTTGAGCCTGGCATCTTTATTGCTCGGGTCTAGCTTGACGCATTCCTTGAAATCGTCGATCGCTTCTTTGGGCTTGAGGATCGCAGTGCGGGCGAGACCGCGCCGGTAGTAGGCCTAGGCGAAGCGCAAGTCAGACACCAGCCAACCCACCGAGGACCGGGTTCATCTACCTTAACCAGCTTCGGGTTGAGATCAAGCGCCTTTCCGGCGTCTGCAATGGCGTATCCATATGCTTCGGTCTTGATGTAGGCCTGAGGAGTGGGGATGTTAACAAGTCTGTCACACGAGCTGAGTGTCTGGGCCAATGCACAGCCGATATGGGCTGACGCACCTGGGCTCGATTGGTGAAGAAGGTAGGTTCCTTGCCGTCACGATCGATGGCTTTGGTATAGAGATCGACAGCAGTGATGTAGTCACCCGCCGCAAAGGCCTTATTGCCCTTGTTTTTGAGGTCAATGGCTTCTTGCGACATGATGCTCGGCAGTTTGTGAAGATGGCGGGGAAGATCGAGTCTCAGGTACGAGGACCGGTCGGTTGCGCCGCGGCACGTCCCGAGGAGGACTTGCCTGTGTCGACTAAATGGGAATACAGCTGCAAAGAAAGAAGGTAGCAGGAATCGGCGCTGGTATTGGCGGAGTTCTAGGTGCAGATAGCGAGACCAGACTGAGACGCCGGAGACTTTTGGCTGGACGCGTGGGAGAGGTCCAGGTTAAGTCGCCTTTCAATTTCCTACCGAAGTTGGAATCGAATGCAGCCTAGCTGTAGGCTAGCCTAGAAATTCCTGGCCCGCTGGAGCGCCCGCTGGCTCACTGCCATGTGCCCTGTGGATCAGCCTCCAGGGCGTGGATGGTGCTAGAAGCCCGTCCTTTTTAGTTACCTTAGGTAGCCGCCGGCCGTCTGGAGGCGCTGGATCGAGCGATCCGCAGATTGATAGCGGCGGTCGCGGGGGGCCGCATATCGGTTAAATGCATTGGTGGGTCACATCCACCATACGCATGCCACCTCGCCGCCTGTCGCCGTTGGCTGATTTAAAGCTTCAACTTCACTCAACGCCCAACCTTTGTCGCAAATGCCCGGTGCCAGTCGCACAAGCCCAGCTCGGAACGCAAATAGATACACGGAAGAATCACGTCGACGGGATAGAATGATTTGAACGGACTCAGCGCGCAACGGCCCGCGCTCGCCAGCAACATGGATCAGGAGCCGTCTCAGTCAAAGGCACTTGTGCGGAAGAGGGTCGATACGGAGTTGATGCCGCCGCCTCCTCCAGTCAAGAAAATCAAGAGGCCCAGGAAAGTTCTAGATGAGGAAGAGTACACGGAAACGCTGTCGCAAATCATCGCAAGGGACTACTTCCCCGGGATCGAGGCATCGGTCGTGCAGAACGAGTATCTCGATGCCCTCGAGTCCAAGGATGCCACATGGATCTCAGGTGCCGGGCAGAGGCTGCAGCAGGCCATGACTCCGGGACGAACAAGAACCCCATCCGCTTCCAACCAGTTTCAGGGCGCTGGACAAACCCCGACTTCGTATGTCGGGGACACTCCTGCCTCCGTGGTGTCAACGGCTGTTGAGGAGAGGCGCCGGCCGGGCGCCAACTTGAGTCTTTCCAAGTTTCAGGCTACCTACACCAGCGAAGACAACGAAAGCTTCTACAAATTGGTGGACAAACAGAATCAAAAGAAGGCCGACAATAATGCGTGGCTGTGGAACAATAACAAACTCCCGTCCAAGCAAATGATCAAACAGAAGGAGGTCGAGGACGAGCTGCAAAAGTCACGAAGCTTGAAGGATGACGGATTCAAGCGGGATCGACTCGCCATCAAAGACTCCGACGAGCGGCCGGCGAGGCCCGACGCCTGGAATGCCGCCCCGAGGAACGGCCTGATGTTCGCGCCAAGTGACTTGGACGATGGCATCGTTAGCGTCGCTCAGAAAGCCGAGGAAGCCTCGCGAGGTGCACCCAAGTCTATCGTGCATGAGAATACGAGGATGCCGCAGCCACACATCCCCCAAAGACCACCTTCGCCCACCGCATCCTCAATACGGGACGCCATAGCAGGAAAGCCCCGTCAGCGGGACCAAGACTCCAGCATCGTTGGAGGTGGCGAAACGCCGAGGGTCAACGGATACGCATTTGTCGATGAAGAAGACGACGATCCAGATGAGGCGCGACCCGCCCCCACCATCAACCTGGGGCCTGGTGACATGCATAACCCTTTCAAGCTGCAGAAGCAAAGGACTCGGGAGTCAATACATGAACGACTTGTCGACCGGATAGCGCAATCCAACAAGGAGTCGTCGCGCAACGGCTTCACTGGAAAGACCGAGAAGCCTCAAGTACCCAGGTTTCCAAGTAGTCCACGCGTTTCAGGGGACCTCACACCTGCAGCTCAACGACTCTTGAGCAAAATGCGCACACCAAAGGGCAAGACGCCCAATAGCTCTTTCAGCCAGTCGACGCCCATGCAGCCGAGGGGGTCGCTGTTAAGGAGCGTCACAAGGTCCAGCTCTAGACGGGGTTGATGGGCGGTTCAGGAGCCGGAGAGAGGAATGTTGCGGCGCTCACAAATGCATTGATACCGAATGTTTCATTGACAGCAGCCGTTGCTTTCGGATGGTCTTGAGAGGGCTCATCTTACAAGATTTGATATGGGAGCACGGAGTAATGGATACAGCCTTTTTAGACGTTGAAGCAACTGAGGAACTCATGACTCGTCAACGTCCGAAACGTACTGGCGATGATTTTGACAAGAGGGGTTATGGATGGGAAACAGTCCGCAGAGCGAAATGGTATCGAAGGCGGTATTTGGACTAGACTGGACACAATAGATTCCTGTGACGCAAGCCAACACCCATCGCCAGTGGCATGTCCAACCTGACTTGAGACGAGAGACCATGTTCTTTTCAGACACTCACTGGCTTGTGAGCGGATGAGAAAAGAGTAGAGATTTCGTGTTTTGTAGAGTCTTTTGTTTCTGAAGTTTGATGCTGGGTGATGGGAGTCGGAGGCCCGCTTAGCTGCATACGTACGTCAACAAGAGCATCGTAATTTGGGGCTCTCTTCTTCTACCGCCCACCCTTGCAACACCGGCAACCGCCTCGAAAAGCCCCAGTTGTCGATGTGCGCTCGGCGACCCAAGGCCCGTCAGTCGTCATGAGGTTCGTGGACTTGGCGATTGACGTGGCGGCCCTGCTCAATGCCTCGCGGTCCGTCGCGTCCAAGCACATTGCGCTGCGCAGCCGACAGCTCGACGTGTACACCAAGGCCTCGAACCATGCCGCGACAAGGAGAGAGGTGAAGCCTTCTGCTGCGCCAGTTCAGAAAGATGAGGCAACTACCAGGGCAGGCTCTGATCACGGAAAGGGGGGCGTCGACTCTGCACCGGCGCAGCATGCGAACTTCAGCAAGGGTGATGCTTCAGATCGAACCACGGGAGGGGAGTCAAAGGGTGCAAGATTGAAATCAGACGTTGGAGGCTTCAGTACGACCGTCAACGCTTCCAATCAATTTTCAAACCCCCAAAGGCCAGCTGCAGCGACCACACAAGACACGGCAGACGAATTAGACTTGCCTCCTGGCGTCAACGTCAACATTTTCCACACATCGCGGGGCTCCAAGATATTAGAATCCCTACGAAAAAAGGACGGGGCAGAGATAGGAAATTCACCACCCGGGGGTCCTGTTAAGGAGCATCCTCTACGATACTGGGGGCAGAGACCTCCGGTTGAGATTGATTATGGAGCTCCACCTTCGAAAGCCAACGATGTCGATACGGCGACGGCAACAGCAGAAGCGAGTCCTTCGCCGGCTGAGGAGCCTTTTACTCTCGAGCAGCCGATAAAAGCTGCCGCTGAGGCGCCAACAGCCACCGAGAAAGTGGACGTCGAAACCATCGACATCGCCAGGGAGTTGGTCGGAAAAGGGGCGCCGCTTACACCGGCGTACACTCTACGAGAATCCAAGGTGCCGGCGTCACGATTCAGCCGCTTGTGGAACTACGGTGGCCTTGCCGCCGGCATGCTGGGAGGAGCCATGACCGAGGGCGTCAGTCGGGCATTCGGTGGCGGCGGCCAGGGGTCCGTCCTGCTCAGCGGAAAGAACATGGAGAGGCTGGTAGCCAAGCTCTCGCGCATGAGGGGCGCCGCCTTGAAGTTGGGCCAGATGATGAGCTTCCAGGACTCTAAGATGCTCCCCGCCCCAATCCAGGAGGTCCTTCAGCGGGTCCAGGACAGGGCGGATTACATGCCTGCGTGGCAGCGCGACCGAGTTCTCGTGAGCAATCTCGGCGAGAACTGGCGTGACTTGTTCAGCGAGTTTGAGGAGAAGCCCATCGCAGCTGCGTCGATCGGGCAAGTACACAAGGCCGTGCTCAAGTCCAGTGGCAAGCGGGTTGCCGTCAAGATTCAGTTCCCGGGCGTCGCAGACTCCATCAACTCCGACTTGGACAACCTCGCCATCCTCCTGAACGCCACCAAGCTTCTGCCAAAGGGGCTATATCTCAACAAGACGATTGACAACGCCCGGTTGGAACTGGGCTGGGAGTGCAACTACGAGCGCGAGGCACAATGCGCAATACGCTACAAGGAGCTCTTGAGCGGAGAGGAAGACGTCTTCATGGCGCCAGACGTCCACCTAGAGGCATCGGGCAAGCAGGTGCTCACAATGGACTTCATGGACGGCATCGGCGTTACGCGCGTTACGTCCTTCACCCAAGCCCAGCGTGACTGGATCGGCACGCAAATCATGCGCCTCTGCCTCCGCGAGATCACCGAGTTCAAGTTCATGCAGACGGACCCCAACTGGACCAACTTCCTGTACAACGCCGAAACCAACAAGCTCGAGCTCCTCGACTTTGGAGCCTCGCGCGAGTACCCCGAGGACTTCGTCCGCCAGTACGTGCAGCTCCTCGACGCGGCCTCGCGCGCCGACCGCGAGGCCGTGCGCGAGCTCTCGGTGCGCCTGGGCTACCTCACCGGCCACGAGAGCAAGGCGATGCTCGACGCGCACGTAGACTCCATCCTCACCATCGCCGAGCCATTCCTCGCCTCCGCACCCGAAGTGTACGACTTCCACGACCAGACCATCACCGAGCGCGTCAAGGCCCTCATCCCGCTCATGCTGCACGAGCGCCTCGCGCCGCCGCCCGAGGAGACGTACAGCCTGCATCGCAAGCTGAGCGGCGCCTTCCTGCTGTGCGCCCGGCTTGGCAGCAAAGTGCCGTGTCGTGACCTGTTCGTCAATGCCTTGGACAAGTCAGGTTACGTTGGCAGCAAGGCGGAGGCTTGATGCATCGCAAGTTATCGGTGGATATTTGTATCAAAATGTATAATTGGGAGCATGGCATGTAAAATAGAATCGCCGCCCTTGGTCATGTCACGGAGCATGGCTAGTTTCGGCTAATATAGAGCGAATATAGACTGGGTATATAGGTATCTTTCAGGCTCCAAAAACCCCAAGTATAGCACGATGCTGCAATAGTCATCGATCGTCTGGTCAGTGACGGTTCGTCACCCGCTGCAGCGACCCCAGCTCTTTCTTCTCTTTGCCGGCAACCTTCTTCCTCTTGCGCTCAATCGCCCGATCCACCTGGCCCTTGCTCATGCCCTCGAACCGCTTCGTCAGCAGCTGCTTCTTCTGCTCACTCTTCTTGAGGTAGAAGGGCTTCTTGCCCTGCGCCACCAGCTCCTTCTCCTGCCTGCGATGCTCGTGCAGCAGCTTCTCCTCGTCTTCCTTCTTCTTGCGAGCCTTGCGCTTGGATTCCATGGACAGCAGCTGCCGCTTGAGCGCCTCCTTGGCGTCAGCATCCTTTGTCTTTTTGATCTGCGCGCGCAGCTCGGCCATCTCGCTGTCGCGATACTCGTCGAGGAAGGCATACGCCTTGCCGGCCTTGGCCTCGTCCACTTTGCCGACCAGGGGGTCGAAGCGCGGGTCGCGGGCCTTGCGGCGCGTGTCGGCGAGGATCTCGCGGCGGCGGGAGACGGGCTTCTTGGAGGACTGCTCCTGCGGCGCGTGCTTGGAGGAACGCTTCACACTGGGCTTGTCCTCCTTTTTCTTGTTTAGGCGGGTGAAATCTCTGGGCTTATGTGCTTCCTCCGCATCGTCTGTGCGACGTTTCTTCGATTTGCGGTCTGAGGGAGGGAGGGAGGCTTGTGCGCGGGCTAGAGCGCCGAAAGAGATTGAGGCAAGGTCGACTTTGGGGGTCGTTTCGTTGGCATCGGATTCCTCAGACTGAAGAACGGTAAGCGGCTGCTCAGCAGTCAAGAGAGACAATTCGTCGTATGCATACCTCAGATCCAGCTGCCGATTCATCTTCTGAGGCATCATCTGCTTCACTCTCATCGCCAGCGACACTCTCTTCGGAAACTTCATCTGCGGACGATGCATCCTCCCCTTCAGGCTCGGGCTCCCATCGCTCTTCCTTCCGGGCTCGCACCCGCCGATCAAGCCCCAGAGATGGCAATTTCCTCTTCGAAGACATGGCTGGTTCGCTGCGGGAAACGTTGAACAAGCTTACGGACGAAACGTAACGAATGAATTGCCTTCTGCCCCGTCGTCCAGGCTGTCCCAGAATTTTGATGCGGGACCAGCCTATCGATAGAGTCTCCAGGTTAGCCGCATAGGGGACTTACGAACTCATATTCAGGTACCGGGGCCCCTGCAGGAATGGCGGGGCGGCCCGCCGTTCCAACCCGTTGCGAAACTGGACTTTTGGGCAAATTCACAGCCATCGTCCATCCTTTGCAGCATCGCAGTTTCCCAACTGTGGCCTTGATGTGGCTTCGGAGGACATGTGCTCTCCTTAGCCGTCACTCCACGCAGGCCTTGAGGCCGCGACTCAGCAAACACCAGCATCTCCCCGCCAGAGAACCTCGAACGCCCCCTCAGCCTGTACGGAAGGGAAATGGACCAACTCCCGATCTGCAGCCTGCCTCTGCAATGAACTACACACTCGATGCAGCTCACGTACCGTCTGCGGGACGAGCTGGCCCGTCGACGGCATTCACCGCGCTCCGCGGCCATGTGCAGCCTGGATCACACACACACAGCTCGCCTCCTGGCATACCAGGCCTGAGTCTTCTCGAAGCCATGGCGCAAGGCGGGCAGCCACAACCACTCCATTCGCCCGCGGCCACGAAGATAGATGCGAATGCAATCCCTTTTACGGCCTCGGGTGCTCAGAATATGCCAAAGGGCAGGAAGTCCAAGCATACCCTTCGCAAGGCTGCCGCTGCTGCCGCCGCCAAGAGCAGTGCCAACGGCCACGTCCCGCAGACGCCTTCGAACCATGACACACCTCGGTAAGTTTGTCATGCCTCCCGCTGCTGGCACTTCGTCCTCTCGGAATCTAACGCATGCCTTGGATAGACCTCCTTCCGTACCGCAGGGCGGTCGGGACGAGCGTGTTCCTCCCAGCAGCGCATCCGGCGGCATCCCCGATCCCAGTCCCGTGTACCTTACTCAGGCCCTCGGCCAGCCTTCCACTCTCTCTGATCCGCGCCGCATTCTCGTCATTCTTGATCTCAACGGCACACTGCTCTTCCGTCCTACCCGCAAGCAGCCGACCAACTTCGTCGAGAGGCCGCACGCTCGCCGTTTCCTAGCCTACTGTCTCGACACCTTCCACCTCGCCATCTGGTCTTCGGCCCGGCCCCAAAACGTCCAGCACATGCTCGCTCAGCTACTGACCTTGGAGCAACGTCAGCGCTGCGTTGTCATCTGGGGCCGAGATCGCTTCGGTCTGTCTCAGCAAGACTACGACTCTCGCGTCCAGGTCTACAAGCGTCTCTCTGCCATATGGAATCACCCTGATGTCCGCGCCGCGCACCCACTCGCCTCGCAGGGCGGGCGCTGGGACCAGTCCAACACGGTACTCGTTGACGACTCTCCGGAAAAGGGCCGCAGCGAGCCACACAATATCCTGCCGATCCCCGAGTTCTCGGGCCTGCAGAACGAGCAGGCAGACGTCCTGCCTCAGGTGCATGACTACCTCAACATGTTGTGCTATCAGGCAGACATTAGTAGATTCATGCGTCAGAGCCCCTTCGTTCTCAACCCCAACTACCAGTTGCGGCCGCCTTCTCCCAGCCAAACGATTTGACGGTAGCACTGTTGCTCATGCCGAAGCAACGACATTGCCAGAGCACGAACACTGCTTCGACATGGCGGATACGCTGTTAGAGTATGCCTTACATTGTTGATTCACTTCGATTGATACCCCTCACTTGCGAATAGAGGCAGACAAGCTGCACAAGCACAAAACGTAATCGACGGCGGGCTCGCAATTCTTCTTGCCAACTGAACGTCATTTATTAATACCGTTTCCACCGTTGACAATGTGAACATCTGCCGCGTTACGTGCAAGCTGCCATCGTGAAGAGACGTTCGTCAAACATGCCTGTATCGTAACTCATTCCCATTTTCCTTCACATGACATTTCGCCGTAAACCGGCCACCATCAAGCCTCTGGCCTCCAATCCGAGCGCAGACGCTTACTTGAAAACCTTGCCGTCGGCGTGCTTGTACTCCTTGCCGTTGACGACAACGGGCTTCTCCCAGCCCCACTGGGCCTCGAGGTACTCGCGGTCCTCGGCCTTCTTGGGGTCCAGCTTGGTGAACTTGTAGCTCTCGTAGTCGGGGGCAACGTCGAAGACGGGGACGTAGTCCTGGCCACGGATGACGAAAGCACCCTGGATAACAGAGTCGTTGTTCTCTCCGTAGACGGAGGCACAGCCGAAGAGGTACTTGCGAGAGCCCTCCAGGCGAGTGTTGAAGCCACCAATCAGGTTGTTCGACATGAAAGTCAGGGTGAGCTCATCGTTGTACAGGTAGTCGCAACGCCAGATGGAGTAGTCCGACTCCAGAGGAACCGTCTCCCAGAAGTACTTCATGGCCACAGGGGTGTCGTTGTTGGAGTAGTATCGCTTGAACTCATCAAGAGGGAACTCAGTCTTGGGCAGGGCCTCGCAAGGGTGCTTGGGCTTGGGGGCCTCGGCAGGCTGCTCCGCGGCGGCAGCAGGGGCAGCCGCGGGCTTAGGGGCAGCCTTGGGCTGCTCAGGCTTCTTAGGGGGAGCGTTGGTCAGGGCAGGCTTCTCGAGGAAGTCGAGCTTCTTGGCAACGGCAGAGTAGATGGGCTGGTTGACGATCGTCTCATACCAGCGAGTGACGGCCGGGTTCTCCTGGCGCCACTGCTTGTCAAAGAAGTACTGGAAGCCGCGGTAGAGGGTAGAAGCGCAGAAGAGGTCGGCAAGAGTGATGCGCTCGCCAACGAGGTAGGTGTGGCGAACGAGGTGCTTCTCAACGACACTCACAGCCTTCTGAACAGCCTTGGCGGCGTCATCGACAGACTTCTTGTTGTAAGGGGTCTTGCCGACGAGAGGCTGGTACCAGTTGCCGAAGTTGGGGACCAACTCGGAGTTGAAGAGAGACATCCACTTCAGGATAGAAGCATAGCTGTTTGTGTCATTAGCTCACTTGTTCAGGGGCCGTGAGGGTTGGACAAGACGTACTCCTGCTTGGTCTTGCCGAGGAGGGTCGTCTTCTCATTCTGGGAGGTGACTGTCAAAGGTCAGCATGCCTTGGGCTTCGCAAAACAGCAGCAAAGATGTAGCGAAAGCAACAGACGTCAGAAGTTAGACAATATCAACACAATGTGTTCAGACAGGGATAACTGTATAAATAAAAGGCTTGTTCATCATGCGAGAGCATCCGCGAAGCGGCATAACAGAAAATAGGGCAGGAAGATTACGAAAATGCACAGCTGACGTACTGTAGATGGCAATGGCAATGCACTCAGACAGAGCATATCCATCCTCGCCAAGGAAGGCGGGGACCTTGCCAAGACCGTTGGCCTTGAGGTGCTCAATGCTGGGCTTGGTGGTGTCGGCCTCAACAATGTTGAGCTCGAGGCCGTTGGCCTTCGCGACGGCCTTGATGGCCGTGGAGCGGGGGTTGTCCTGCACGGGAAGAATCAGTCAGCTGTCTGCGATGGGAATTTGCAGCGGCCTGCAGCGAAAGAAGCATTGGCAGCAGCTTACCGAGGTGGTGAAGAGAGTGCCGAAAGCCATCTTTCTGGATTGTTCAGTTGATCAACTGGACGAGATGTGACAAGATGAGGTTGGGTTGTGGAAGAAGGCAGCAAAACGGGGGCTCTGAGGAAATTTTTAATAAAAAGGCCAGCTTGGAGTGGGCGGCAACTGCCCCGCGCGACCGTGGCGTCCAAGCAAAGCTGCAACTGGCGGTGGCTGGTGAGTGGCGGAAGCCCAATCTAATCTCCACGTGACTGCTCAGTAAGGCGGCTCGCCTGGCGCGACAGCTTCCGGATTTTCTGCGATGTCAGAAGTGCGCAGACGCTCGACGTCGAACCGTGTCTGTGAACCCGCGGCCTTTGTCGACACACGGCCAGCACGATGGCGACGCTTGCGAGCAGCCTCCGGCACCTGAGGTGTCAGAGGCAGCTTACGAGAACCCAGTTGAACCCAGCTGTCTGGCAACGACGGAGCCCCCAAGTCGGCATCCGGGCCAGTTCGACCGAATCCTCAGCTGGGAACCCCGACGCAGGAGCGGATGCTCTCCAGTCTGTTCAAATTCCCTACCAAGGCATCACACACGCCCGTACCGTGCCGGCAACCCCGTCCTACTTCTCGAGGGAGCCCCAATTCAACGACCTCTACATCCGCATCTCGAATCTCTTGACCAAGTACTACCACCTCCCGACCGTGTCACCAGGCGAAGCGCCGCAAGTCCCTTGGACCAAGCTGGACGAGATGCGTTCACAAATGGGAGAGCCCATCAAGGCCTCGCACTACGCCAAAGTAATACGGGTAGCAAAGCGACTCAACCTCATCGAGCCCACACTCCGGCCCGTCGAGGTCAAGGTGGCCTTGCAGGAGTTTGCGCGGGATATCAATCCCTTTCTCAACATGCCGAGCCCACTCACCATTGATAAGTTTGGTCGCGCCGTGGGAGTCGGGAAGAGAAAGGAGTCGACTGCCCGTGCATTTGTTGTTGAAGGCACCGGCGAGGTTCTGGTCAACGGCAAGCCCTTGAGCGAAGCATTCGGGCGGGTCCATGACCGCGAGAGCGCTGTCTGGGCGTTGACGGCGACGGAGAGGCTCGACAAATACAACGTGTGGGCGCTTGTGGAGGGAGGAGGCACGACGGGTCAAGCCGAGGCTCTCACGCTCGCAGTCGCGAAGGCCTTGATCGCTCACGAGCCAGCTCTCAAAACCGCTCTGCGGAAAGGTAAGTTCCCGATCACGTTGCTTCAGTTCAAGGTCCCGGGCCACAAGCTAATTCGAATGCGATGCAGCGGGATGTATCACCAGGGATCCGAGAACGGTCGAGAGAAAGAAGCACGGCCATGTCAAGGCTCGCAAGATGCCGGCATGGGTCAAGCGGTAGAGCGGGAGATGGGTGTTCCTTGCCGAGTGATGTACACTCGAGATGGCGCAAAGCAAGCTTCGAGAGATCTCGGGAAGCCGGATAAGCCAATGCTGCTGGGAAATTGGCAGTCTGTAACATCAAACATTTAACTTGTATTGCGTAGATTGTTAAAGTAGAAACTCAACATAGTATCTCAACCTGGGGCGCCGCAGAGGTGATATCACGAGATGGCGCGGCTTGAAGTCAATCACCTAATGCGGCTGTCGACCTCAACCGAGATCCGTCATCCACTCCCGGTGCGCGGCGTCGAAATGCTCTCTCGCGGGGCCTAGTGAGGGTAACCTGCGAGTACGAGTACGGCAACATCGCGACATGGCACGGAAATAGAGTTCGTGTACTGTCTTTCCTCTTTAAGAAGGTGTTGGGCAGCCGAGAACTCAGCCATGTCGTCACTTGGTTCTCGCCCAGACGCATTTGCCGATGGTCGGTTGGAAGACGACATTTCGCCGCAAAGTGCTGCCTGCGCTCCGCGCAATCAAGGCAGCGATCCTGCAACGGCGAAACGTGGCAGCCAAAGCCGGTTCCATGCCGAGGGCAGTGGGTCGCGGGGCTGGCTTTTATTAGTTAAGAGTCGCGACCTTGTGGGAGCCGGTCATGCAACAAGAGACTGGAGGCTGATGAGCTAGCCAACTAGGAACATTCGCGAAGACGACCGGGATCGAGAGCGTTGGCAAGGGCGCACAAAGGCGCCGAGTGCCTGAAAGGGTTATGCATGACCTTGTAAATGCGGAGGCGGCGATGCCTGGCGATGGCGTTTCAATTCGATCGGGCACGCCGAACCTGACGGGCCCAGCGCATGACGCTCTAGCCCGGGGTAGTCTTCGAACTAGGGCAGTCTTCTAGAACTTTGACGTCGCAGGACCCAGGCCTTTCCTCGAAACCGCCGTGTCGTCTCGAGTTGACGTGACCAATATTGCGCTGTTTCATCAGGCGCTCTATTTGCAGAGAAGCGCCGAGTGCCCATCCGTCGATGGAAGTCGGCGACGCTACTGCATTGCGCCCCCAGAAATTCACGCGCATGTGTGCCCAAATATAGTCGATATGCAGAGCAGGACATGGCCAGGGCCAAAGTTACATACGAACCCCGGTCCGGAGGGAAGCGACGTTTTGACGATGATCGTCAATCCCTCGGGGATGGAGGCCGAGAGCAAGGCCAAGCGCAATGCAAGGCGCATCGGCCCCGAACGGATAGTCGCGTGGCCGAGAGCCAGTGGAGGGCTCTGGGCTGACTTTGGCGCACGCGAATGCCAACTAAACGGCGATCGTCCGCTTAGTGCAGGTCGCGAGGTTCAGACTGGGTCCGCCGCTGAGGCTGAAGAGCCGAAGAACCCGTCGGGTGCAAGATTCAGAACAGTTCGCAGAACGTGGAGCGCGGCTGGCTCAAGCTCGAAGTCGGTAGTCGACGATAGTCGCTCCTTTTGGTCAGCTGCCCCGCTCCGGCCAAGAAGATGAGCGACCGGCCGACGCGGTCTGCCGTCGATGCCGTGCATTCGGAAGGCTTCCAGTTGGCCAATGGCTCCGCGGGGGGGGACAGGCTCGGTGATTGGGGGATTGGGCACCAAGCCCAGGGGCGTGGGGCGCGCACTGCCCAAAGCGTGCGCGTTGCGCCGCTGATGATGCGCGTTTGCGCCGCTGCGGCTTGCTTGGCTGTCGGAGGCCAAGAGGCGCCAGCATGATCCGATGGCCATGCGCGTCACTGGCGCCGCGCAAAGGCGTCTCCACGGGTCCCTTGTCCGCTGGGGCGGCGCAGCTGCAGCCCGGTTCAGGTACCGATACTGGCCTGGCTAGGTATTAGCGGCGAGCGCCCGCGCTAGGTGCGCAAAACCTAGAGCTCGTACTCGTCGCTGAGCCAGTAGCTCCAGCGGTCTCCGAAGTTGGGTGCAAGATTCGACGACGCCATCTTCAGCGCCGCAAGCCGTGATTCTTGAGCAATTTAAGAGGCTGTGGCACATGCGAGAGTGGGATAGTGGGAGAGGCAGGAGAGGCAGGAGAGCCCGGCAGGTACGAGCAGGTGCGAATGTACCCTTCGAATGACAAATCACCGCCAGACTTGAGCAAAGAACAACATCCGACAAAAGCCGCCGCCGTCTTCCCTGGTGCACCACAGCGGGCAAGAAATATCGTTTTTCTCCTTGGCGCGGCTGTGAAGCAGGTGGCCGAACAGAACTTGCAGCGCAATGGCGAATTGTTAGCCCTAAGCACGACGTCTACCCGTTGCGCCCCGCTCACTGGAGTCTTGACGACTGACGCCTTCGGAGGCCGACGACAAGCCTGACGCCTCGATCCCCTTGTGGGCACAGCGCTTGTGCAGCCGCCGCGCAGACCGTCTCAGATGGTTTGGCTCCGTCCGTCTGCTACAAATGCCGCCCGGGTCCTGTGCGAGCGGCTGATCCCTCAGGATGGTGGTATTGTCGCGGCGTACTCCGTACGGAGTACCCAGTTTCCCATAATTCAACAAGAGGCTACACCGTCATCAATTCGGCGAAATTGATCGGCTGGTTCGCTGCCAGATCGTCCCTGATTGGTAACGCGCTGCTGCTCCAGAATGGCAGTTCCACCACGCCCGACATCCGTTCCTCTTTGTGGCGTTCGACTCGACATCGGCCACCTCGCGAGTCGCGACGCTCCAGATCCAGTCCTCGTCGAAAGAAATTAACAAGCTGACATGGCTCGAGGCTCCCCACACACACTCGATTGAAGCTCGTCCACCAGCCGACATGGCTTGCAGTGGTGGGTGATCCCCCGTCATCCGTCGGCCGTCACCGACCTCTTGACTGGGGAGCTAGACTCGGGGTGAGAGGGCCGGCATATTCGTAGTTACCTGGACGAGCTGCCGCCGGCTGCCGCCGTCGCGTCTCCCCCGGGTGTTGAAACAACCCCTACTTGTTTCTTGTTCCTGAAGCTTGGGCTGCTAAAGTCGTCCGTTTGATTGACAGGTGCTGCCGGAATCCCTTATGCGGCCGTTCCACGTCATTGTCGGTGCTGTCAACGGCAAGCCCTCGATTGGGCACCAGTCATCCTCAGCGACCTTGGTCAGGCCGTTTCGCACTCCAACAGTCCAGCATGCATGGCCTCGGCTCTCCTTTGCGCTTTGGCCTCGTCGAGCTTCCTGCACCGAGTTCGCTTCCGGCGCCGCTTCCATTGTTTAACGTTGATACCTTCTTCGATGCGGCAGCCGTCGGTGCTCGAGGCTCCAGGCCTGGTATCGTTTCTCCATTTCCTCTATTTGCGTGCCTATCAACAAGTTGCCTGCCGAATAGTTCGGCTGTCTTAGATCCGCGGTGGCCCTGTCAGGCCTTGGCCAGTCCCGGCGATTTCGTTTTCGTTCCCCGATCAGCTGCTGGCCGCTAAGACACGAAGAGGATAGGACGCCATCAACTCCCACTGATTATTCGCCCAGTGGCATTCAATTCCAGGCTCTCGGGACGATTGTCGTCACGCTTACCCTTGGCTCTGCGCAAGTCTCCCTCCAATCCTGCGGCGCCAATGCCGCGCCGCAGCCTCCCCCTCGCTGCTAGTCCTACTTTTGTGCATACGCATGTGTGCTCGGAGCCACCTCCGCAGGTCCACAGCGTGGCCCAAGGCACGCGCCGTGACGGCACTGCAAGTGACAACGCAGTCGCGGATCGGCGGTTAGCACAAGCGCTTCGACCATCCGCCTTGTCGGGCTGGCTCGAAAGCTTTTTTTTGCCCAGGCCAAGGTCAGCCCAGCCACCTGGGAAGATGGGATGCCCAATCGCGGCCAACTCGGCAGCCCGAGCAATAAACGCAGCAGGGGTCTGGTCTCAAGTGGCAGCACCCCGGTCATCACCTCCCGGGAGACCCTTGGCCTGCGTTCGACGTACGTACGGGAGCATGTACTCGTACTCTCTACGCATTAACAGTACGAAACACTCGTACTCATCAGCCCCCCTTCCTTCTTGGACCTCTAGTTGTCCTACACCCCCCTTCTCCGTGAGCAGGTACTGGCCCGAGCGACTGTCGTTCGTAGCAAGCCTCTTTCATTCCTCCCAGGTCAGGCTTGCTTGCAAAGTAACGTTGGCTCGTCCGGAGTCTACAAGATACCTTGCCGGCTGGGACAGATGCCCAACACCGCAGGAATGGAGCGCTGGTGAAAGACCTAGCCAAGCAGCTGCCAGTGTGCTGGAACAGATGTGACTGAAGTCGAATGCTGCGCCATCCGTATCTTTCCGCCAGCGAGCGACCGGCGCATGAGCTCGCTCCTTGTTTCTGTTCACCCCCCACCCCCCTCTTCTTTCTTCTTTTCCATCTTAGCTCTGCCTTGCGCAGCCGGTGGCTCGAAGGGGGGGCTGGCCAAAGTTGCAAGCCACAAGATGGCCTTGCCTGCCCAGCGCGTCTACGAGTACACCACTTCTCCGGCAATACCAGCGCATGAGCTGGGGTGATTCACTGCGGGTGTTGCTTGCGTTTACATGCAGATCTTATCAGGCGAAATCGGTCATCTCAGACTCTCTGTCGCCGGTGTCGTAGGGAAGTCGTTCGACCGTGCCAGCGAAACAGTTTACCGTCATCCTTTGCGTGTTCGAGACATCAAAAGTCTACGCCCAGTCCTTCGGGTCGCACTCTGCATCATGCCAGTAAAACCTGTGCTGGCCGTGCCCAGTCTCAAGTGTGTCTTGGTCAAAGCCAGAACTATGCCGGTGCTCAGTAAGAATAGATTTCCTTTCAACGACGACAGCACGAGCGGCACAGACACCCGCGGGCTTTGCTTTCTGCCCATGGCTTAGCGTGGCCCAGGCATGTGGAATTGCCCATCTAACGTGTTTGTTCCGATGCTGTATAAGACACAGAGCACACTTCGGTCGTCTGTCACACTGCTTCCGCGCTTGCTCAACATGTCAGTTGTTTCTTCTTTCTGGCTCTCATTGATTCACAAGACAAGCTCTCAGGCGGCCCGGTACCCGATCGTCTCACCACCTCCAGAATGCCCGACTAACTGAGACGGCCGTCAAAATCCAGCAGCCTGACTCGGTGCAGCTTCGTCAGCCACTGAGACCCTGGCGCGGCTTCCGGCGCCCCCAGCAGATCCGGCAGGGGCGAGAGGTTGTCATACCGGGGGTGCGCCGCCTGGGCTGCCCGGGATCCTCCCAGCACGACTCGTGACAGCAGCACTGACAACTCAGCGCCGGCTTCTGCTAAGCACCCGCCTCGCGTTTCCTGTTACAAGTACAGCCTGCGAGCCTCACAGCGGCCACTGGGCGGCTCTGTGGGACCTGCGTCTCGTCCGCTCATTTCTGTCCTCTGGGGCATGAATTACAAGACCTCCGGCTCCGCTGGGCCAGTCAATGGACAAGGCTCGCTGAACCACCCTCGATCACACCTGGTATATCTTTCGTCCACCTCCCACCAAACAAGGCGGAATTCCGCGATTTCGACAGATCGGGTCTCTAATTTCCTGGCGTAAAGCACAAGACCTGGCTTCCGGCTTTCGCTTATTCGACCCAGACATAACCGTCGTGATCTTTGTCCCACTCGCATCTGGGGACTCGTTTCTTGCGCTGCGTCTTCAACGAAGCGCAAAGCTGGCCATTGTCATATTTTCAAACCTCTCCCTCGCCTACACACTCACCTCTGCGGCACTCGGAGTCAACGTCACCCTCCCCGCTAAAGACTGTTGTCGAACTTGATCACAGGCGGTAGTTGAGCTTGTGTCTCCCGCATCGACCGCGCCCAGGTTCGTCCCGTCGCAGACGCATCACGTGGACTCCCGAATCGAAACCTTCCGGACAGAGAGAAGCACCGCCGGGGGCATGGATGACCCCAGTCGGCGGAGGAGGCAGAATGAACCTCCTGCTCACCAAGCTTCCAACCCGAGATACCAGCCTCAGGTTCCTTCGCCGCACAACTCCTCCCTCACCACATCTGCCAACGAGAGGTATCGACCGGCTCCGCTCAACATCACGTCTCCTTCGACACCACGAAGCATGGGTGTCGCGGGCAACTACAGCTCGTACTACCAAGAACCTCAGTCCGCCTTCTCGACGCCCAACATGTCAGCCTCCGCCATAGCGTACGGGTCTGAGTATGGCTCAGATGCGCGGGCGCAGGGCCAGGGCTTCGGAAGTTATAATGCGGGCATGATGATGTACAACGTGGCGCCACCGAGTACGCAAATGCCCGTTTACGACGCACAGCAGTTCACACAGCGTCAGCAAGCAGCCATGCACATGATGACCCCAGATGTTGCCACCACATACTTCAGCTCCGAAGCTGGAGCCACGACGACGCCGGGCATGCAACAGTCGGCTCAAAGTTCTAGCGCGTCCTCCGGCGCATATCAGCAACATACCGGGCCTCTGAACTACGCGAGTAACGTTCCCAGCATGAGCGCTATGCAGCAGCCGCCGCCTCCAACTAGCGCCAGCGCTGGTGTATCAGAAGATCACGACTATCCTGATGCCGCCCTTGCTGAGAAGTGGGTAAACTATCAGCGGCAACTGGGAGTCGTGTTCCAAGACGTGAAAGCCGGATCTCTCGAGCGGGCCTCGGAGATATTGCTGAGCCTCTCCAACTGGCTCCTGACCCAAGTTGCGGACTTAGGTACGGCTGCGTTGCTACATTTGCAAAACCGCAGACCAAAGTTGCTAACGCTAAGCGTAGGACTCAACCAGGACGACGCGGCCCTCCACGACGAGCGAATTAAACTTTGGAATGACTTCAACCACGCATGGCTGGCCTTGTTGTTTCAACAAAAGTCGATGATGGAGTCTGGTCAACAGCTTTCCGGGTCGCAAAGACTAATGTCAGAGGAGACGCTGAACAAGATGGGCGACGAGCTAATCCGCCTTTGCGACGGCGTCGAGCGACATGGCCTGGTCGACTACCAGTACGGGGTGTGGGAGGAGCAAATCGAAAGCAGTGCGTGCCATTGCCAAAGGTTCTACGCAAAAGCGCTAACGTGTGGGTGCAGTTCTCGAAGAGTGCCTAGACATATACGAGTCCTCTAAAACTGCCGGCGCAGGAGGTGGTGGGCCGCGCTGAGAGTGACAAACGCACTTCTGCTTGCCACTCTGATGGACGGTACGAAGGGATACAATCAGACGCTTTACGAACACGAATGAGCAGAACAATGGAGTACATAATCTCAGGGAATCATTGCGAGCGAGCGAGCGAACGGCTACATCATTTCAGAATTTGCTGATAGATCTGCGGCTGCATTCGGCAACGGCAGTTGAGAGGAAACTTGGAGTCGATTCAGTCGATTCAGATTGCTTGAGGCTTGGCTCGGCAGGCACGGGCAAAGGCATAGGCATGGGCATGGGCATGGGCATGGCATATGGGCACGGGCATTGCGGCATGGTGAAAGCGACACAACGCGGGGACGGAACACGGGAGCACCAATGGACGCAGCACTCTGCCTTCAGGTACCGACTCCTTGGGGTGGGTGGGCTGCCCCGTCGTCTATGTCACCAGGCGCCTCCCCGTCTTCTCCATTGTGGTGGGACGCCGCGTTTCAAAGATAACGAAGACGGACGAAGACGATCAGGCTCCAACGGGAACAAGGTTGTGCGAGGCTGGGAGCATCAGCGGACGGGACGAAGCGGCTTGTTTCTGGGGAAAGGGCTGCTGGATTAGACGGACGAGGCGTTGCCTTTTGGATCGCGGAGCAAAGGTTGTGGATGAATTACCTGTTTTGGACAGGAAGCGGGTCTAAGGACGGAACATTTTATTTGGCGAAAGATATATCCCCTGCTGCAAATCATGTTATTTCTGTACGAGTCTGTACGAGTTCAAATAGCCCTGGTCTCCGGACAGACCTAGCATGGGCGAGGGTCAGGGGCAAGGGGCTGGGGCATGGGGCCTCCTGGAGCGTTGGATAGACAGACACTGGAGGCGAGCGGGTACCGGAGTTAGGGACTGATGACCCGCGGCAGGCATATGCGTCCTACGAGGTACTGTTCATTTGATGCACAGAATAGACTCAAGTTCCTCGGCCATTGTGCGTCGCATTGTGCCCAGCGCCGAAACGCAAGGATCGGCGAAGACGGCCGATGCGACTGCAGCGCTATGCGAGCGTCTCACCCTCGCATGCGAGCTGCGTTAGATACAGGCTTGGCCCGCAAACACCCGCCCTTTCTCATCGTGCCCGTGTCCCGTCTTCCTCGCTCGCGGCACAGGGAGCCCGGCCCGTGTCACACTGCATGAACGACTGCCCCGGCGAAACCAAAAGAAAACCAAGTCGTCATCAGCCTCGCTGTTATCACCCGCTCCTGGCCGCGGCGCGATCCCGAGTCCCAGCAGTTCGGAACGCTCGTTGCGGATTATAGGCAGCGGTTGCTTGTTCAATGGTGCACGAGCAGGCACCGGGTTCAGTTAATACATCCTGCGTGTGTGTAGGGTAGCATGGACAGGGGGGATTACATTTGGTCAATGGGCATCCAGCTGGCGACGATTGCCCAGGGGTCTGCAATTTTTTTTTTTTCCTTTCTCGCGAAAACAAAGGGGCGAGTCTGTTGCCTGCGATTGATTAGAGGCTGGGCCGAGAAGACGAAATGGGCATGTGGTTGCGAGTTGCGTGTTGTAGTGATTCGCTACTTACACGCCGCCGAAGCCACGACGACGCGCACTGGCAGAACAGACGTAATAGTTAGGGAATCGCCTCACAGCCCCAGAACTATGTGTACGAACGCCAGTGTCCGGCTCCACTGCATAGTAACCTTTGCCCCGTGCGAATATCTCCGAGATGCACTGCTGGTTCAGCTGCCATGCCATCCGGGAGATCGGAGGCAGGGATCCAAATCCAAGGGATGGCTGTCGAGCATGAGCTGCACGGCAGAGGCGCAACCCGGGAGCAACATGAGACCTGCGCCGTCCAGCAAGCTGAGAAAGAAGAAAGCGGCCCCTGGCGCGTTGATGCCAGCATTGACTCTCGTCCCTCGCCGCCGACCACGCGCGAAAATGACGGCTTATCGGAAGACGCCTCCCGGGTTGTATGTGTATGTTGGATGGAGAGACAGTTACCTATAGGCAAGGCTGTGCCAGCTATAGGCAAGCTCACTCACCGGTGTGCCGACCAATCATAGACACATGGACGGGACCCCGGCGGAAAAGCAACGTCCAACGACTCGTGAGGAGTGCTGCTCGCGAGACGCTGCAGGCGGCGTCGACATGAACTCCTCAACACCAGCCTCTATCACGCGCCGGATATGTCGTACCAGGTACTCCGTACACGGAGAGCGTCGGGAATAAGAGACATGCATATTTTTTGCTGTATCCAAGGGCGCAAGGCGGACTGGATGACTGGGCTGTTTCGTGACGCCTTGGTGAGCGCTCCTCGCACTGCGGCGTGGTGTTGGTGGCTTTCGACTTGTGGGCTGCGGGCCTCGTGTGATTCAAAGCGGGCTGATGCCGATTGGCGATCCGACTACGCGGTTACATACGAAGCAATGCGATATTGACAAGTTTTCATTCTCAGCGCCGAATTCTCTGACGCCGCCACAGCAGGGCCGCCCGTTCATCTTGTAGAACCAGCAAGACGGTAGCACGCGCTCCCAACAGGCGGCTCACTGCTTCAGACCCCGAAAATGACCAGTCACTTCTGGCAGAGACACAGCTGCACCCGCCAAGCGTCAAGACGTCAAGCCGCACCATGTGCGCTCGAGTTTCCCAACACCGACATCATTTGCAGGCGGACCCGAGTGGCTGGCGCTGCAGAGGCCATGGCAGAGCCTCGCCAAGTCAGCCGACTGGCTGTTGGGGTCTTTTATCTCTAGAGTACCTTGCGGACCAAGACAAAGGCTCGTGCTCCGTATGCACAGTGCCCCAAACATCCAAGACTTCAACTCAATCAAGGCCTTCGTTCTTCTCTGTACTTTCCATCTGGACATAGTAAGCCACGCAGTCCTGACGTTGCACAAGCTTATTCCCATTGCTATCGACAAAGAACGGTGACGTGAGACGACCCGTCATTGGACGGCTTGGTAGCCCCTTGTCTGTGAAGAAGCTGAGGGCCTTTTCGACACTTACAGGCGCATTAATGGACGTTACACAGGCTCAACGCGATCCCGGTTCCCGGGTCCGGTGCTCCTCAGTCTTGTCTCTGATCTTGGTGCCACGTGCTGCCACCGAAGATCGATACGGGTATCCACGAGGCTGCGGCCCTTCTTCTGCTACACTGCCTCGGCCATGAATATCGATGACGAGGTTTCCTTGAAGAAGAGTAACAAATACCCCAAAGATGTACGAGCCCGTCCGTACTGATTGTCAGAATAGACACGGTAGACATGAGCCCGGTGCAGCGCCGAGCCATCTTGCCCAAGTCGCGATATTCATCCTGCGTCTTCGAAGACACTTCCTTGGCGCGCTGGGCAATCCTCGATGAAGACATCATCCGCAGCGATCCTCGAATCGACCCTGCCTGGCGGCGCCGCGGACAATGCCAGTGCAGGTTTGGAGCATGACGAAGCGCCACCGTCGCACCGCCTCGAGGCATCTCCGCTGGTGCGACGGGCGAGACACGCGCTGATCTGCGTCCTCGACGTCCCGACCACACCGCAATCTTTCGGACAATCGGACGGCAGCCCCCGTGAAAACTCGGCCGCTTCAGGTCCGGCATGAGAGCCCTTGAAAGCATATCATGCTCGTAAGACTGAACACAGCATTCGTTGGCTTGCCGCTTGCCTGCATGAACGGCAAGTGTCTTGTGAATACCTGGGCCGCCAGAGCACCCTGTTTTTGTCGACAGCGCGGAGCACCAAGCGGTCTTACCCGGTGAAAGCAACAACACAGCTCCTTGATGAACAACCAGCAGTCAGGGGAGTTGCAATTTGAGCTGTTGCGATAGCGCGAATGCCCGTGTCCTCCCGGGTAGGCAGATACCGGCTTTCCCTCGACGTCTTCAATCCCACAGCAGCCACCGACTCAAGGCTTGTCTGAGATCGTCAAGTCTGTTTCCCAGTGCGGCGCCATATATGCGAAATATGCACAGTCTCTAGTACATACGACCATAGCTGCAGGGGAACTCTGGATCCCGTTTGATCTCCGATGGACAAACCTGCAAGCGGCAGATTAGTAGCTGGATCGGTGACGACCAGCGAACACCGGCTGTCGTATGTCCTTTTTGCCCTCTCGTGCGTCTTTTTTTGCTGATTCGCCAATGCACATTGAACTGCAACGAGATTGTTCTACCGGAAGAGACGGCCCTGGGGCGCACGGTACGCCATTAGGCTACCAATGTCGGGCGCTTCGCAAACTGCGATCGTGACGCGAATAGGGAGCAAGGGAATCCAGACACCTCGCAATGGAAATATCAACGTAGACATGGGTATTAGCTTTCGATGATGTGAAGCCCTCCACCGAACCATGCGAGCCATGATGTCGCGTCGTGTCCTGCGATACGTTAGCAGACACGCTGCAGATTTTGCGTCAATCAACTCCAGCTATTAACACGGCCTCGTTTCACTGTTTCATCGCACAAACAAAGCAATCAGGCTTTCCAGCGACAAGCTGAATCCGGGTAATCATTATCATGATACTAAATGGTCCATGTTCATCAAACGCTGCCATCGAGGCCTCCCAGCGACCTCATATCGTGACGGCTTTAAAATTGGTCTGTGGGCATGTTAGCGTCGCCGGTCGCAACAGCACGAGAAGCTCTGCACTCACCTAGGGTCATGCTCATGCTCACGTCCGTGTTCTCCACCATCTTGGTGAACTCCTCGAAGCTAATTTTTCCATCCTTGTCCAGATCCGCCTCCATGATGGTCTTGTCGACAATCTGCTGCAGCTGCTGGTCCTTGAGATTGCTGCCAACCATCATCTTGAGCACGATGAAGAGCTCGCCGTTGCTGATGTAGCCGTCGCGGTCGATGTCGTAGACCTTGAACGCAAACTGCAGCTTTTGCTCCTTGTTTCCCTTGCTGCTGAAGGCACTTAGGCCTGAGACGAACTCTTGGAAGTCGACGTCGCCGCCACCGTCTTCGTCGAAGATTGCGATCATCCTGCGGCGTCGGAACCCTTGTTAGCGAGAGCCAAAAGCCAGGAAGGGGTCTGCATGGGTGCGCGCGAACCGTGTTGCCAGCGGGTTAGACGAGATTTGCGGCAGGCTCAGAAATTCATCGCGCTCGATGGTACCGGAGTTGTCCTAACGCGTTGTCAGTGCAATTATGCGATAACCCCGGACGGGAGATCAAGTACCTTGTCCAACTTCATGAACCGCTTCCGTAACCGGTCAACCTCTTCTCTGTCGACTGCGTCAAGTCAGTTTGCGCGCTGCTTAGGTGCGCAAGAGTTAGCGGCGGAGGGCCTCACAGTTGGACCCTTGGACAATGTTGTCCAGGACTGCGCTGGTAGTGTTGCCCATGGTGGCGGACAGCACAAGCGGCTGCGGGGGAGTCGCTTGGTCAGAGTGTAGACGCTCAAGCTAGGGTCCCGAGGTTTCTTAAAGCGGGCGCCGTGACGGACGTCGCGACGTGTTGCTGCTTGATGATGTTCGTAGGGTTGGCTGGTTGCAAGTCTAGGGAGCTGACAGCTCCTCGAGGGGTAGCATTCTCCCCAGGCGCACGGGCCACACACCACCCGAGCCTTACGACACTGAAGTCACGTTGCTGCAGGCATGGAAAGACGGCATTAGCTCACATCGACAGGACGTCACACACATACAAGAACTATGATGGCGGCTGCATACTACTCGTCGATGATAAGCACAGGAGCCGGGAAGATAGGCCTGGCTGCGCGATGCTGCAACTGGACATTTGCTCCTCGTAGGTACTGTATTGACACTCATGTGGCTAGTGTCGAAGGAGATACGGAATACAGTTATTAGATGTGGCGTCGAGGCGGGTGGACGGGTATTCCTCGGCGACCTGCTGGGCAACCAGGCCTGGCCGCACGCGGAACGTGCCCAAAACAAAGCGACGCCTAGCAGCGGCCGACGCTACAGCTGGCTTTCGGGCGCGGTGGCGCCTGAAGGAGGGGGATAGGAGGCGGTGGCCCGAGCGCCACAGGTACCTCCAGGCACGCATCTAGCGGCGAGTGACTTTGGGCTCATGCCACAGCGGCCATCAAACCTTCTGCCTGCTGCAATCTTCCAGCCTGCACCCCAGTGAAAAATCTTCGCGCGGCAAAACAATCCCAACGTCACCCCATCAATCGAGAGACTTCAGCCATCAAAAAGAGGCAGCCACAACGCCTTTTCCATCTTTATATTGGCACCAGGCGACTTGGCGAAGCTCGATTTATGACTTGATCGCTTTTTTTCGCGGGTTTTCCGCTGGCTTTTTGCCGACCTCCCCCACCCTGGCATCATGTCGTCCCGCAAGGTTCGAGTCAAGAAGTTGAGCGTCAAGACGACGCTCCCGGTGCTCAGGGAGGACCAAATCGACCCTTCAGAGTACGACGCACTCACCACCGAGAACCAAATTGCGACCGGTGTCGAGCAAGCCGAGGAAAATGTGAGTATCTTCTGCCCCTTGGAAACAACTCTGATATCACGTGCAAGCGCACGTGATATGACTTTGCATAATATGCGCGCATGTGCATCTGCGATGCATGCACGCCCTCACGGCCATCGCCAACTTCCATGCTGACAGTGACACCCTTGTAGGAATACCATCTTCAGACCATCCTCAAGGATGCGGGGACCAGCAATGATCAAGAAATCCCAGTCCCGCCTCCCCATGAGAGCGACATCAACTATGATGAGCTCTACCCCAGTACTTTCCACCAGCCTTCCTCCTACATCCGGTTTTCGCAAACCGTGGAGGAGTGCATCAGCTGCCAGTATGACTTGACAGAAGAGGACGATGAGTTCCTCAAATCGTACAACGAGAAACCTCCTGCGGCGGGGCCGCTCTCCGAAGATGATCTCGAGTACATCCTTGAGGTGTTCGAGGACACTGCGGCGGAACAGACGCCATATGCATCTGTCGACAATACTGTTGTCGCATATGAAATGATGGTGCCCGGGCTGAACCACCTGGGTTCCACCTCCATCCTCCAGCATGCCAAGGCAATCTATCAGTACTGGAAGACGAGGCGGCAGAGCATGGGCAACAAGCCTCTGCACCCGACCCTCAAGTTCGAGATCCACCAAGAGACTGATGACACGGACCCCTACGTCTGCTTCAGACGGCGCGAGGCTCGGCAGACGAGGAAGACGCGAGCTCGCGACAATAAGATCGCCGAGACTCTCAAGAGGCTGCGGCGCGAGCTCGAGGATGGTCGTCAACTCGTGCTCTTGTCGTATGAGCGTGAAATGATGAAGCGGGACGTCCTGCATATGGACAGGGCTCTGTTTGAAGAGAGAGCCAGGCTCAAGCAAATCAAGGGCAGACTGGGCATCAAAGGTGATGACGACGACCTCGTGAACCAAAAGGTATGTGTTGAATGCTTCTTCCCGTTTCAAGATTGCCACAGCAACCACTCGGTACTGACTCGGCCTCAGCCCCAGAAGCGGAAAGCCGCCGAGCCTGCTGCAGCGCAGAGACCGCCTGGCACCCAGCTGCGAGCACCCGTTCGCCCAGATGGCCGGACGCTCGAGCAGGAGCTTGTGCTGCTCTCTGATCTGCTGACTCAAAAGGAGAAGGAGCTCAGGGAGGACATTGAAAGCAAGGTCCAGAACCATAGAAGGTGGAACCACAACCACATTGACCTCACTAGAGATCCGCTGTCGCCGGTCAGGGAACAGGGCACGGAACTCAAATTCCGGCCGGCAAAGACACAGT
Organism: Tolypocladium endophyticum; assembly: GCA_024339985.1. Lineage (NCBI taxonomy): Eukaryota > Fungi > Ascomycota > Sordariomycetes > Hypocreales > Ophiocordycipitaceae > Tolypocladium > Tolypocladium endophyticum. The sequence goes on along the minus strand of JALHBW010000030.1, from coordinate 101,537 downwards.
ACTTGATGACACCGCCGGCATCGATATCAGCGGAGTCGATGGACCTGGATGAAGACGCACCTGAGCCGATGGCAGTGGATCAGCGGGAGTCCCGTCCCGTCTTCCAGTTCAAGGCCAGTGGCATGGCAAGCGAACAGCCACAGACCAACCAGCCCTCGTTCCGTCGTCGCATCGGTCGCCTGCAGCGGTTGTGGATCGACCGAAGAGGGATGGCCACGCCACCGAGAGAGACGAACGAGTACTCTGACCGGTGGAAGTACGACTCTGACGACGAGGACGTCGAGCCTCCGGTGTATGAAATCGACCCGTTCGATACCCGTGCTCTGAAGTTCAGAGCCACCATTCCGCTGGGACAGTACATGTACCCGCGCGCTCCTCGACCGTCGATGGCCGTCGAGGGTGCGAACGCCGGCCCAGCAGGAAACCGAGTGCTGCCGCCGCCGCCCCAAGCGGCAGCCGCACAACCGCAGCCACAGGCAGCTTCATGAGACGCGATTCTCTGGAGCGCCGGTCAGCGTTGTATGATTTTGGGTTAATGAGTGTATATAACTTTTCTTGTGTCTCCGCTTCTGCCGACGAGAAAAGCGAGCTGGCGAGGAGGAGCGGGAGACGCATGACGGTTGGAATGTCGAGATGTAACAATAGCGGGCGCCGGACAGGATGGGAGGGCATTGCTTGGAGTTGGGAGTTGACGATCTTTGAGGCTTAGAACGAGTCAAGCTCTCGGATTGTAGAAATCGACAAAAAAAACTGTGAAAAGCGGTCCGCTTTGAGGCCGGAAACTTTTCCTCGCCACCATGTCCAGTGATTGCTATCGGCGAATGTTGAAGTCTGTAGATACTCAGCGTCCAGTCGGAAGCAGCCCGGTCATGTCAAGTTGCAACAGAGTGCAGCGGTTGGTGATGTTGCCGACCCGGCCGCTCGTCAGCTCGAGAGCCGAGGCGGGGATAGGCAGCACGGCATCAATCGGGAGCAGTCACCTGCTGATGGAGGTGGTCCAAGCCATCTCTCAACCGCTGAGCTGCCATTCCACGGGGCAGAAGCGAGAGTTCATCTGTCTTGAGAAGAAGTCTTGTTGGCCCAAGTGGTGCAGTGAGCAGTGCAAACAGAGACCGCGATCTCGTCGAGGGAGAAACATCACGCGAGACGTACCAGGAGGAGCCGGCACCGCAGGGTCCCTGACGCAGCAGCCGTCCCACGCCCGGCACGGACTACGCAGCAGGGAGGGCGATGCAAACAGAGACGAAGGAGGCATGGAAGAAAACTTGCGAAGAAGAAGACGGCAGAGTGGTGGAGGTGGGATTTACAGGCATAATTGTGGGATGGGCAGAACCGAAGAGCGGCACCCAGCCAGCCAGCGCTAACGAGGACGGGCAAGACGGGCTCCTCCACCGACGACCGGATCCGCAGGGGTCCAGCCAGTCCGGCCATGGCCCTGTGGCTTGACATCACTGCCCGCTGACCAATGGCCGCGGCCTGGCTGGTGAGATGCCCCTCCACGGATGGCTTCGACGACTGCCCCTCGATGCCGGCGTCGAGACTTTCTGCCGAGATACGAGTATTCACGCCGTCCTGCTCCCGCGCTGCGACGTCACACCACCGGGATCGTTGCCTTTCTGCCTTCCTACGCGTGACGACGGCTAGAGCGTAGAGAGACGCGCAGAGGGGAGGCAGACACCAAGCCTCTGCGCGCACGCCGCGCCGCCCCCCACCGCCGCGAGCCTCACGAGCCGCCTCCGCTCCCGCACGACCACCACGACCACCACCACAACAGCCGCCATGACCGCCGCAGCGGCGTTCTCGTCCCTCGGCGGGACGCAGTCCTACATCGCGCTCGGGCTCGAGGGCTCGGCCAACAAGCTCGGCGTCGGGGTCATCCGGCACACGGCGTCGGCGACGACGGTGCTCGCCAACCTGCGGCACACGTTCGTCTCGCCGCCGGGCACGGGCTTCCTGCCCAAGGACACGGCGGCGCACCACCGCGCGCACTTCGTCGGGCTCGCGCGCGCCGCCCTCGCCGAGGCGGGCGTGTCGCCGCGCGACGTCGACTGCGTCTGCTTCACGCAGGGGCCGGGCATGGGCGCGCCGCTGAGCTCCGTCGCCGTCGCCGCCCGCACCCTCAGCCTGCTCTGGGACCGGCCGCTCGTCGGCGTCAACCACTGCGTCGGGCACATCGAGATGGGGCGGCAAATCACGGGCGCCGACAACCCCGTCGTGCTGTACGTCTCGGGCGGCAACTCGCAGGTCATTGCCTACGCCGAGCGCCGCTACCGCATCTTCGGCGAGACGCTCGACATTGCCGTCGGCAACTGCCTCGACCGCTTCGCCCGCACCCTCGCCATCAGCAACGACCCCGCGCCGGGCTACAACATCGAGCAGCTCGCCAAGAAGGGGTCCAAGCTGCTCGACCTGCCCTACGCCGTCAAGGGCATGGACTGCTCCTTCAGCGGCATCCTCGCCAGCGCCGACGCCCTCGCCGCGCAGATGAAGGCGGCGGGCGCCAACGCCGACTTTACGCCCGCCGACCTGTGCTTCACGCTGCAGGAGACCGTCTTCGCCATGCTCGTCGAGATCACGGAGCGCGCCATGGCGCACGTCGGCAGCTCGCAGGTGCTCATTGTCGGCGGCGTGGGCTGCAACGAGCGCCTGCAGGAGATGATGGGCGAGATGGCGCGCGAGCGCGGCGGCAGTGTCTACGCCACCGACGAGCGCTTCTGCATCGACAACGGCATCATGATTGCCCACGCCGGGCTGCTGGCCTACGAGACGGGTTTCCGCACGCCCCTCGATGAGAGCCAGTGCACCCAACGGTTTAGGACAGACGAGGTATATGTCAAATGGAGGGATTGACCCGATCGAGGTCTAAATACCAATCTTCCCAAGACAGTCGCGTGAAACTTGGCCTTTCATGTTTGACGTACTGCATGCATAACCTCGCTATCCGTCCAGCCAGCAAAGCAGTAGTCTCTATCTGCAAAGTACACCAGGCTCAAGCCATAAGCTCCTCTCCGGCACCTCCCTTATACTAATCGGGACGGCGGCCCATTTTAGAAGGCGTAATTAGGCAAGAGGGAAAATGACCAGAGGCTTTACATTATGCGCGAATCTCATGTCATCCATATCGTAGACTTTAGATAGCAGCACATGCAACGGCTCATCGCTAGCCTTCGTCCGCCGAAGTCGGCTTGTACATGATCGTCGTGACGTACTGCGAGAAGGCATAAGCTTGCGGGGCCACCATGCAGCATATACGGACAGACGTACCTTGTTATGATATCTCGTCGTCGCCGAAACAGCCAAAACGTTGTTCTTTATACTGCTTGTGGCAAGGTGATTCAGGACGGTGTGGTTGGGCATGTTGAGCACGCTGTTGTCGTCCTTCATCAGCGTCGCGGCATTCAGGATGGGCTTCCCCAGGAACCCCGGAAGACTCGGCGGCGTGGGCAGCTTCTCAATGGCAGCAACGGCATTTCTGTAGGCCGGCGAGTCCTCGGGCTGGTCAAAGTCGATGAGGTACTGCGGAATCTCGCATTGAAAGCTGTCAGGCGGCTCGACGGCCTTGCCCTTGGGCGCTTTGGCCTGGTCCTTGATCTGCGAGCTGGTTCGCGAAGGTTCCTCGACCTCGCTCTCTTGTCTGGATATGCTGCTCGGTTTCGGCACCAGCGGCACGTCGTCTGGGTTGACCTCGATGTAGTTGACCAGGTTGTTGCCGAAATCAACCGTCGTAGGCAGGTCCGGCGACGTCTGCATGATCCCGTCGACCAGGAAGCGAACATGATGCGTCCCGGGCAGGATGTGAATGGTCGCGGCGAAGTGTCCTGGCTTTCCCTCACTGCAAAAGAAGAGTTAGCCCTGGTTCGCACTCACCCCATGTCGATAATGGAGATTGGGTGTTGTGAGACCATCGATGCACTCGCAAACGAGACCCGCTACCCTTTTGAGAAGCGCCACGGAGCACAACATGTGCGCACAGCCGAAGGCTTGTCTCTGGCGTCGGGGGGTCCAGGGGCCGTGACAGGGGCCGTGACTTACACAGGATGTAACCTCTGCTTGCGGTTCCATTGAAAGATGGTCCCTGTGACGTAGATCTTATCACCGCCGCGCTTCCACTCGAGCCTGGTCGGGACAACAGGTCGCGTCTTGTCGACTCGCAGCTCCTCCGACTCGTCATCGTCGACCGTGTTGGCGCTCACGGCGGAGCTCTTCCTCGTCAGTCCATCCGAGGACTCACCCAGCTCGGCGTCGTCGAGGAGCTCTTCAGGGGCGAGAATGGGCGAGCCAGGCGTATGGACCTCCTCCTCGATGGGGAGCGGCAGCCGCGGCGGGCCCCTCAGATACATGTCCGTGACGCTGTTGTTGGAGATGAGGTGAGACTCGGCGTTGATGGCCTCGTGGGCGTGGGTATCGTGGTGGGAGCGGAGCGAGGACGACTCGACGGGCACGTCGACGGGCTTGGTAGGCTCGTCACGGACGGCGCGGGCGTCGGCTTGCTTGGCCGAGGTCGAGGGGTTGCTGTGCGGCGAGCCGCTCAGCGAAGACACGGCGGTGCTGGGTAGGCTCTTGGGCCTGTTGACGACGGTCGAGCCCTGGGCCTGGGCCAGCGACGCCTCGGGGGGCGCGACGGAGCGGTGGGTCGTGTGGGCGGGGATGATGTTGCGGGCGTCTTTGCGGTGGGCGCGCGTGGAATCGTGGTGATGGAGGCCTTGGTGGTGCGTCGTCGTCGTCGTCGTCTTATCCGCCGGGGCCGTTTGCGGGGCAGCAGCAGAAGCAGCCGCTCCCGAGGCCGGGGACCCAGACTTGGACGCGGATGAGTGGCTGTTGCCCATGGCGGAGATGTTACTGGGTAATGTATGTGTCCTTGCCTTTCCCCGTCGCTGCAGGGTAGTGGCCCGTCACACGGACGAGCAGGTGGGCGGCAACGGGTCGCGTGACGAGATGGAAGCGTGCGTCGGCAGCACGTTGCTTTCGAAAGCGACGGGGGTCGAATCACGCCTGTCGAGTTCCGCGACCGGTCGAGCCCCGGGGCGCGTGCATGTCAGCGCCAGCAGAGAGCAGGGTCGGGGGAGGCTTCGCAGCTTGCGCAGCCGTGGATGGAACTCCTGTCGCTTGCTCGGAATCGCAGCAATTGATTGTCGCGGGGAAGGTTGGTGGTGGACGAGCAGGGCCACGGGCGGCGTGTTTCTGGCAGAGGGAGCGTCAGGTAGAGAGGGTTGGAGGGGCACGGAGCTGCTAGCCGGGTACATGCCCGTGCCCGACGCAGGCCCCACGGTTGCTGTACCCCGCTATTCTCCGCGAGTGGCCCGTGCGCATGCTCGCTGAGTTTACCAGTAATAATACTAGTCCCGTTGGCCGTGGCACCCTCGGCACCTTACTCGTATGTACACATTAGGTCCTCCGTTGGGTCTGGGCGTTGCGCACCAGCTTCCAGGCTCTCATCAGGCGACATGAGCTCCCACAGCGCCCAGTCGATCCCGTCTTCACCACTCCACCCGCAATGAGCGCAGCCGACCGCGGCGCAGACAGATAAGCTCCCGCGCCCGCAATGGAGGAGCCCAGCAGCTTGTCTGTCGCTCTCCATGGTGTCGCGCTCGTCGCCAGGTCCATCTGGGGGGTCCGCTGGTCCTGGTACCTGTCCTGGCTCGTCCACACCGTCGCCCTGCCCCTGCGGCTCCTCTGGATCCCCGTTTCGTACATTGCGAGCTTCCTCCTCGTGATCTTCGCCCCGGCCTTCTACATACTGTCTTATTTGCTGTCGTGGGTGAAGGCCATTGTCGCGTTCTTTGTCAGCTTAGAGGTAAGAGCTCCACGCGTCGTGCCTGGTTCATACGAGGACTCAAGAGCTGATATCGTTCCCGCGCGCAGCCATTCTACACATTTGTAAGAATCTGTCATGCTCATCGCCCCAACAGCCATGGGGGCATCGGTTGCTAACTCTTTTCAGTTTGGAGCCGCCGCGGGTGTTGGTATTGTTGCCGGCATCACCTTGGCAGTGACGTCCTCCATCATCACCTCATACCTAGGCATGCAAGATGACCCGCAAGAGGACGATCGCCAGTCGGTCACGACGGACAAGCAGTCTTTTATTACTCCGAAAGCCGGATCAAGCATCGTCGAGACGGACTGGTACTTGGCTGATTCGTCGCCAACGAGATACCGGAGACCGTCCGGCCTACTCTCACAGACTATTCACGAGGAGGATGACGATTCTGACCTATAAATATGATATCAAGCAGCTAGACAGCTAGCCTTCGTTCTGTTCTACACGCCATGAAAGCAAGATACCCTTCCGAAGCTGCGCCGTTTACTACAACCGCCATTCTTACTAATACTAATACTATCACTACAAGTTTCATTTTCCGTGTGCTTCCGTCTCTGCCGCTAACGCCCTGCAAAGCATTTGTGAAAGTCGCGGGATCCGTTCTTTGGTATATAATTGGGAAATCGGGAGGCGGGTACCATCCCACCGCGTCAAGGCCGTCATCATATTCTTTCATCGTCGATACATGTCGCGCTCTGCTCGTTCTCGATCTCGTCGCTCGTGGACGGGAGATCGGCTGCGGCTTCTTGTGCGGCGGTCCCGCTCGTTCCACCGGTCGTTGCTATTGCGCCCACGCCAGTCTTCACGGGGACGGTCGTCTCTGCGCCGTCCACCGTCGTCGCGTCCGTAGCTCGGGATGTACGTGTCGATGTCAGCCCCTCCCCGGGCAGGGACCCGGCTCCGAGGCGCCGCACGATCCAGGTCGTCTCTGTTCATCGGGCGATCCTGGGGTGGCCGCGACGTCGGACCGTGGTCTCGCTGCCACACAGGCCTGCGGTCGTCCGGGCCACGGTACCGTCCTCCGTTGACGCCATTTCGGGTGCTATACCCATCGCTGCTGTTGAACCCGGCCGTAGCGCCGTTCGCGTCAGGCCCAACGCCGACAGTTCCGCCCTTTGGCGCCGGCGGGAGATTGGCCTTGCGGTCGTGGAACTTTCTGCGGTCAAGCTCGTGGCTCTCCTCATACGTGGGAATCTCGTGCGGCTCCATGGGCAGGGGAGCCATCTTGAAGTAGGGGTGCTCCATGGCATCGACCGCGTTGATTCGGGTGCGCCAGTCCAACTTCATCAAGTCTTTGAGCAGCGCGATGGCTCCGGAGCCGAATCTGGCACGTTCGCGTCAGTCAACTCAACTCATCGTGGGGAACGTGCAAGGTTCACGTACTCTCTGAAGCGGCTCTGGAGATTTCCTGGCCGGGCTCGAGGCGACAAATGCTCGCCACCAGGAAGTCGTTTCCATCCGGGCATCGTGTCGTCGGTGGGAGTGCCCATCAAGTCCCATATGAGCTCAAGCTGATGAGCGTCGCTTTCACCGGCAAGAATAGGCTTGCCGACGAGCATCTCACCAAAAACACAGCTGCGACTGTCGTTAGCACGTTCGGCACAACGGTCCTTGCACCCAAAGGTCGACGTACCCTACACCCCATACGTCGATGGCCGGGGTATACTGTCTGAGCTGGAGCAGAAGCTCGGGCGGACGGTACCAACGAGTGACGACGAGCCCGGTATAGTCGCGTCGCCCCTCGCCCATGGGCCGCCCAGCCTGCGGCGTGGGCCCGTCGTAGTGTCTTGCCAGGCCAAAATCGGCAATCTGCAAGATGCCCTGATTGTTGATGAGAAGGTTGGCGGCCTTCATGTCTCGGTGCAGGATATGGTTGTCGTGGAGATAGCAGAGACCCTTGAGCAGCTGCTTCATGTAGCACTTGATCTGAGGCTCCTTGAAGTGCACCGAAGGGTTGTCGAGAAGACCAGACAGGTCATGGTCCATATAGGGTGTCACCATGTACATGATGGGCTTCTTGCGCTTGTCGGCTGAGCGAGATGGGTTCAGTCAGCCACATTGTTCTCGACGCTGGACAAATCGAGGTCGCAGCACTCACTCTGTTTCGTCGGGTGTTCGACGGCCATGTCTTCGAGGCGCAGGATGTTTGGGTGTGATAGAAGCTTGAGCAGCTTGATTTCTCGCAGGGCGGTGATGGGGAACTGAAACAAGGGTCAGCGTACAGGGCCAGCCATGCGGGCAGAGGAGCTGAAGGACTGACCCCATCCTTCTCGTGATGCATGATGATCTTCTTCAAGGCGACGATTGCGCCGGACTTTTTCGAACGGGCTCGGTGCACCTCACTGTCGGACGGATTAGCCAACGGTCGTGACCGACTGTAGCCAGGAAGACGGGGGCACGCACCCAAAAGTTCCCTCACCAAGCTTGCCCTGCAGCTCGTAATCGGCGATGCGCGAGCAACCCTGGAAACTCGTCCTTGGCCGCAGGTGATTCAGGGCAAAGGTGCGCGGCGAGGTGCCGTTGGGCGTCCGGTCGATGACCCGCTCCATGGCGAGGGCTCGCTAAGACGACGACGACGGGGACGAACGGGGTGTACAGGTCGGCGACGGTGCACAGGGTAGCGTCGAGTTGGGCGGGAGGGCGAAGGTTTGGCCCGGCATCGCCCACGCAGCGCTGGTCGCTGGGCCTCGCGATGGAGGCGCGTCGGCAGGGCGGCGCAAAGGTGACTGCACAAGGGCCGAAGTGGCGGGTTGCGAGGCACAGAGCTGGCGACTCGCCCCAATCAATGGCGTCGTCGGGACCCGAGACGTTGTACAGGCGTCGGGGCGAAACGTGTGTTGCGGTGCGTCGAGGGTTGGAAGACGTCGAAGTTGGGCAAATGACCTAAGTCGAGGCAATGACCAGACGGTGGAGCCGAGTGGCAGAAAAGGCAGACGGTGGAGTACTTGGGCGGTACTTGGTGCCGCTGGCGATAACGGCCGGCCGACAGGTCTCTCGCAGGTGTTTTCCGGCCCTGGTCTGTGCAGTGGGCGGGTGGCAGCCGGGTTGTGGGCAGCTTTTTTTCGCCGCGTCATGCATGGATTCGATGCATGGATGGATGTGCCCATGCCAGGGACCTATGGCTCGTAAGGCTTGGTTGCGAGAAGTATTCCTTGGCATCCTCAGACAGAGCGCCGGTCAAACGGGCGGCGCAGAGCGGCCAACGCTTCTACGTGCAAGCCCTGCGTGTCCATGCTCATACTCGCCCTCGTGCCTTGGCGAGTGTTTGTGGCTGTCTTCGACTCTTCTGTGGCTGCGGACCGGAAAGACATTTCATTTGGCTCGCGACTCTCGCTCTTGCCAGCGCGGATGGCCTCCTTCTCCATGCCTGCCCTTTGGGCCATGGATCGTCGCGACTCTTTGACTTAAGCTATCATCGGTCCATCGGCCCGCATCAGGCTTCCTCTTCTCTACCCGCCCGCGGCCACGACACGTGCGTAGACAAAGAAAAGAAAGACCCATCGTCGCGTCTCCTCTGCAATGCAGCCCAGACTCCAGTTCATGCGGCGCATAGTGTGTTGAAGTTACATCGCCAACACACGCCATACTTGTACAGACACGCCTCTTAGCCTCCGAGCCTCTGCCTCTCCGGAGCTCCACCCGGTCTCGAGCTTATCGCAGAAACCTGGGGGTAATGATTACCCCTTCGAAACGCCATCATTGGCCCCAGTGACTAAAAACGCCGGGATTTTTCGCACCATGGCCTCGTCCGCGTCCGCCCCTCCTCGGCCTGTATAAGTCGACGAGTCTGTCACAACGTCCCGCCATGTTCAGTTTTTCTCACTTTCCTCGACTTCCTGGCCGGCATCGTCTATCACCGATAACGTCGTAGTCGGCAGCATGGTCGCCTTCCTCAACGAGAATGAGCCCGTCGTCGACGCCGGACTCCCCGAGTCGCGCGTCCTTATCATCGGCACAGGAGGCACGATATGCATGCAGGACGGCCCGGATGGCCTCGCGCCGAGCGGAGGCTTCCTCGAGAGCGCCATGGCGCCGCGGCCGACGTTCAACGACATGTCCGGCATGGATGGTAAGTTGCCATGCGTCGCCGGTGATGCGAGTGAGGCGTCTCACATGAGTTTTCACTTGCCGTGTGCGCCGGGCCTCATCTTACACATCTTGATACTAACATCCGACGGCCAGTCAAACTCCACGCCTATCGCAACGGCGAGCTTCTCACCATAGACTCCCTCCGCACACCTCCCACCGCTCACCAGCGGCACATCCGCTACGGCATCGTCGAGTTTGACCCCCTCCTCGACAGCTCGTCCATCTCGGCCGCCGACTGGGCCGCCATGGCCACGGCCGTCAAGGAAAACTACCACCTTTTCGATGGCTTCGTCATCCTCCACGGCACTGACTCGCTCGCCTACACCGCCTCGGCCCTGTCTTTCATGTTCTCCAACCTCGGCAAGCCCGTCATCCTGACCGGCTCCCAGGCCCCCATCTTCGCCTTGCAGTCCGACGCCGTCGACAACCTGCTCGGCTCGCTCATCATCGCCGGCACCTTTGTCGTCCCCGAGGTCGGCCTGTTCTTCCACCACAAGCTGTACCGCGGCAACCGCACCACCAAGGTGTCGGCCGCGTCCTTTGAGGCCTTCGCGAGCCCCAACTGCGAGCCCCTGGCCAAGGTCAACGGGCTCGGCATCAACGTCAACTGGCCGCTCGTGCTGCGGCCCACGAGCATCGCCGAGTTCTCCGTCAACAAGCACCTCGACACCACGCACGTCGCCTGTCTGCGTATCTTCCCCGGCATCAAGCCTGAGATGGTCGACGCCGTGCTGCACCTCCCCGACCTGCGCGGTCTCATCCTCGAGACGTTTGGCATGGGCAACGTCCCCGGCGGCGTCGACGGCCGCCTCACCCACGTCATCAGCGCCGCCGTCAAGCGCGGCGTCATCGTCGTCAACGTCAGCCAGTGCGTCAGCGGCTTCGTCTCTCCCGTCTACGCCCCCGGTACGCAACTCGGCCGCGTCGGCGTCATTTTCGGCCTGGACCTCACCGCCGAGGCCGCCCTTGCCAAGCTATCCTATCTTCTGGCACTGCCAGGGCTCTCCAACCGGGACATCGCCGAACGCTTCTCGCGCTCCCTGCGTGGCGAGATGACTGAGATTGCGCACCCGACCTTTTCGCACCCCTCGGCGCCCCTGAACCCTGCCGCATCGCGCCTCACGCCCCAGGAGTCCCTCTTCACCGCGCTTGGCTACGCCATCCAGAACGAAGAGGTCGGCCTCGTCCGTCAACTGCTCGAGGGCGATGGCGGCCAGATGCTCAAGACGGCCGACTACGCCGGAAACACGGCCGTCCACCTCGCCGCCGTGTCTGGCAGCACCGAGATCATGCTCGAGCTGCTCAAACGCGGCGCTAGCGTCCACGAGCGCAACAGGGCCGACAACTCGCCGCTGTTTCTCGCCACGCTGTCGGGCAAGGAGGACTGCGCCCAGTTGCTGAGGTCGGCAGGCGCCCACTTGTCTGTGGAGGAGATTGAGCGCGGACCACTGGCCAAGTACCGTCGCGAACTCGAATGAACAGTATGAGCGAGCATATGCGAATTAGAAATACCCAATACATGAAGCACATCCCCTCAGATACAGGATCTCAACATGCTACGAAAGCAAACCGTTGCGCCCTTGGACTCGAACTTGGGGGGTGGGGGTCACTGGCAGTATGGAATCACGGAAACGACGTGCGGGATAGTGAAATATCATGTCCTTCACCATCATGTATCTCCAAGGGCTGTTACGACGCTTTGATGATGAGTCTGGCCGTTGACAAGGGGCCCGCCCATGAAATTCACGTGGCACATGAGCGTCACAGAGTCGGACAACATCTCGGGGCAGTGCCACACAGCGGCCTCCTCCACTGCTGGCGAGTCAAATATCATACGAGTAATAAACCCACCTTGCATCCGCGGGCTGCTGCAAATTCTACTCATTTCGCACGGTAATTGCAGATCATGCCGGCAAGCCTTGAGCTTGGTGCCGAATGTTCCATATTCGCCGCTGCTCTCTTGAGACGAGGCTTGCTATCAACTGCCCATGATGATGACACCCGTGCCAAAGAATGTAGTTCTAGTCAAACAGCTTCCCCTTGACTTTTCACTCCACACGATGAAGCCCTTACTGTATCCACGACTGACCGCCGCAGCTAGCCATAATCTATTCGCATCCATGAGGCCACACCGCTCGCGTCAAACAACATCCGTTGTGCCAAACATCGATCCCCAGACGCCAACTCGATTCTCGACGGAGTCTGACACCTTGCTATGAGGTTTCGCCTTATCGGCATACTGCAACTCGGATCGGCTAACGGAGGAACAAATCCCCAACGCCATTCCGTAGCGTCCGGGTTCTATCTACGTGATCCAGACCCAGAAAGTCGTCCTCGGATGATGCGACATTCCACAACTCGTCGTCTGCGCCCGCGCACGTTAGCTCCCATTCGTTGCTCAGACGCAGGGGCACGGAGCCAACTCACCATCGCTGAGATATTGAGGCTTCGAGTAGTTTGCCCGGCGGCAGATGGCAAACTTGATCTTCTCGAAGCTTTTGCCCTTGAAACCGGTGCGCTTTTCGAGGCGCTTCTTCGTGTCGGCAAACTTCTCACCCTGCACATGGGTTAGCTCGCATAACCATGTCGCCCGTAGCGGCTCATGACTAACCTCCTTGAGCAGAAACTTGAAGGGTATTCCGTGGACCCTGTTGACCTCATTCTGGAAGTGGAAGACCTGGATAAAGTTGTTGTCGTCGGCCCCAGTCTCTTCCTCGGGCACACGCTCGGCGAATATTTGCGTGTACTCGTTCAGGTTCATGACAGGGTGTTCCCGCGCCGGTTCACGATAGAATCTGTTGGAGCTCGTCTCGTACACCCGGATCCGCCCGCCTACAGCCTCCTCTGGAAGCTGCGCCTTCTTTACGAGGGCCTGAATCAGATCCTCAATCGTTCCTGTTTTGGGGACGAGCAAATCGAATTGATCCTGTCTTGAAGTCAGCCCAGCCGCTCCCGGTGCTACACTAGTGACACCAACCTCCTTCGTGATACCCTCACTGAGCCAAGTGACCTTGATGCTCTTCTTGGTATCCAGCTCCGCCAGACTCATTTCCAGCACCTCGAAGTAGAATGCATCATTTCTCTGGGTGGAATTGAGTGAGTTTGATCCCATCGGGTTCAGGATCTGCCGCAGGCTTGGGTTTGTTCCTCGCCTGACTGGAGCTTTCGGATTGTTGGTCGTCGCATTGACAGTCCATAGGCGAATATGCGTGGGAGGAACGGACAGATACGTGCCGACGCGCTCAGATAACGTGTCGTAATTGATCTTTGCGTTGAGAACAAGATCGAAAGGCGCGTATTGGTTCTGGTCGCATCTGGTGGGATGCGGATGGAATCTTACGGTCCGCTTATGTTCCAAGAAGTCGTAGTACTCTCGCGCGTCCTCGAAATGCTCCGTCGTTTGGATCCTGGAAACAGTGAGCAACGTATCATGGCGGGGGGCAGATTGATACATACGGCTCTTGGAGCGTCTTTTCCGCAAGTCTTGCCTGCTCCGCCTTCTCCGACGTCCTCTGGAAGCAAATGATGTCTCCATCCTGCAGCTCAGCCACCTTCAACGACTGCTTAGGCTTTAAAGGTTCGATCATGGTCGGTTTGATTTCCTGTCAAACATGAGCGCCAGTTCGTCAGAGCTCGGGTTTCTTGATGGCATACCTCCCAGAGCAGCAGTTTCTCGTCAGCCGGTAGCTTCTCGCCCCAGCCCATCTTCTGGAGGATCAGAGGGATCAACTCTTCCACCTTTTTCTCTTTACCAATGTAAACATGTCCGACGCCCCCCAGCGTTTGCTGTTCGAGGTCGAAATGCTTCAGCAGCAAGAGAATTGTGTCGTTCTTGACCACAACGCCATTCGACTGGCTCTGGTAGGACGGCCAGACTGCTTCGCCCTCGGCATTGAGCTCGTCTGCAACTTCGGCCCAAACGCGCAGGCTGGTATCCCGATGAGCCGCAGACCGTGTGTAGACCTCCTCAACTGTCGGCCGAAGATCCATAATTGGTTGGTCTGGTCGGATCGTCTTGTTCTGCCGATTCACCATGAGCCAGAGCCGCACCTTGCGTGGATCCTGGCCCATGTCCGCCGCGACCTGGTTCACAAAGTCTCCCATGGTCATGGCCCGGCGAATTCTGTAGGACCTAGGAGCTGCAGAGTCGGCTTCGGGGCTGGCGTCGAATTTGCACAGGTCGGTGCCCCCATATTGCCGAAACGTGTCGTCGGTAATCACCTTGGCCATCATGTAGAGGTGAGCTTCTTTCTGTTCACGTCGGCGGGCCTCTCTGAGCGCATTCTCCTCATCAAACCGTTGGTCTACGTGTCGGTGTTAGCAGCAACCCCCTCATTTGGGGCGGCGGGCCGGGGGAGTACTCACGAAGGTGCTGGGGAATGTCGTCCTTGGTGACGGGGCAGAGAATCTTGTCCACCTTGCATCGCCGGATGTAGACCAACATGTACGCGCTGTTCTGGCGCATGATGGGTGCCTTCTTCTGGAGTGGCGCTCGGGGATAGCCATTGAGCGCTCGGTACTCGCCTCCAAAGTTCTCCTCCAAGACCTCCCTCAAAGTGGCTCTCGTCACCTTATCATCGTCGTACTTGTAGAACCAACCGTCCTTTTCCGGCTTGATAAAGGCGTAATAGTGGCCGGCGTTCAAGTCGCCACTGTGAACGAGGACGCCGTGAAGCTGGTACGTCCAATCTTCAGATCTGCTCTCGCCCTCCATGATGTAGGGAGCGGCATCAAAAACTTCGGGGAATTCGTATCGATCGTTAATCTTCATCATCATATCCTTGTGGATGTCGTATTCAAAACGCTTGAGCTGCAAGTGCAGAACGTCGGGGAAGCTGGCGAATATAACGCCCTTGTTGGCGTCCTGCAGCTTGTGTTGGTCGCCGGCAAAATATTGGTTTTCCCCGTTCATCTTCTCCACCTGGATGTAATCCTGGAAGCTGTCGAGGACGGTCTCGTTCCCGCTCACGTTGAGTTGGATGTCCCAAAAATCCTCGGTGCGACTCGATTCGTAGTCCACGTTGATGCACGAAATGTACGTCTTGATCTTGCCGCTAAAGATTTCAGGAAGGACGTTCTCAGCCTTGGTGCCTTTCATCTTCTCTTCCATCCTCTCCATCAGCTTGCGCGAAAGTTCTTGAACGTCCTGCTGCTCGAAAATGTGTCGAGTCTCCCAGCCAAAAGACTTGGTCAGCTCGTTGGTGCTGACCGCCTGCTCCGATGTTTGCAGCTGGTAGAAGAGTCGCTGAAGGGTATATGCGGAATTATGCATACTCTCGTCGTTCTCGGTAGGGATTTCGTAGACGGCCTGGTCGCGAAAGAGTTAGTAAACGCGTAGCTCACGGCGAGAGAGCATGAACACACCTTTCGAAACAGATTCGTGAAATACAAGGACTGAAGGAGAGAGTTGAGATAACAAGTGGCTCCCTGGTTCTTTAGCCCGACATAGCCCGTCTCCTTCTTCGAATCGTAGTTTACGAAGTTGTGCCACAGGACACCCGTCTCGTCCTCGACAAACCGAAGATAAGCGGTGATGTTGGCTGTGTCGTTTTCGCAAAGCGGGCGGGTGCCGTGTTCCCAGGGAACGTTGAACATCCTCCGATGCTCGACGAAGCGAGTGAAGCCCCAGTCACCCTCTTCCTTGGTGAATCGGTGGTGAGCGGCATGGTGAACGTACAAGCTGGGGTCGTTCGGGTTCCAAAGCACCAGAGCGAACTGCACGCAGCAGCTCCAGTTGTCGGGCACCGCGTTAGCATCGAAGCCGTGTTCAAGGTAGATTGAGCACTGGTCCGTGTTGTTGCCGTGAGGGAAAAGGAGGATGCGCCTAGAAGCGAGAGCCGTCAATCATCGATCACGAGCGCGCGGCATTGCGAGGCGACGAAACTCACCATGGGTAGCCGCCAGCTTCAAAGACGGGGCCATGTTCTCTCTTGCCCAGACCACGCCAGTTCTCAACGGTCCACGTGTGCTCAAAGTCCTCGAGGACCTTGGGTTCGTCTATTAGGGGAGGGAGGGCCAGCTCCTTCATCGCTTCATCTGTTGGCCGCTAGTTAGCGGGCACAGCCGAGCTGACGGTAATGGTGACGGCAACGGTGACGGCAACGGGGAGGACGTACGGTCGTTGGCCATGGGGAGATCTTGGAGCTGCTGCTCCGTGTCGCCATGGTCGAGGTTATCGGGGCTGATGATGGCGATGGGGTCCTTCTCGAGGTCGTCGTTGACTCCGACATAGTCGTCTGCATCCACCACCATCTCGTTGGGGGAGTCGACGTGGTAGCTCTGGTTGCGGGAAACAAAGTCAGCCAAGCCTCGGTAGGGCAGACCGCGGAGGCCTGGGGCCATGGGGAATAGGCGCCCGCGTGCAACGCGGAGAAGCAGAGCAAGAGGGGGAGAAGGTTTCAAGGCACTGTGCAAGGGAGCTGGCGTCGATCAAAGAACGACATCCAGAGAGCCGTGATGCTGATGCACGGACTGCAGGCAGTTGCAAGCCAAGGAAAGGCAAGGCACGAAGCCGACCAGGTCAAGAGGGAAGGCAGGGCAGAGCCAGCAACACAACGTCAGGGCTCGGGCATGTGCACTTGCATGGGCAAAGAACCTAAGCATTGCCGACAGCCGCCAGGGTACTGTGCAGCTGCTGGTGGAACGTGGGTGTCGGCCAAGGTCCAACTGGTGAAGAAGAGCTTACCATGGCTGGCGGGTGCGTCGCGGACAGCTGCAGAGGGCTCTATGTCGCCACAAGCTGTAATTGCACCGCACAGCGCCCGAGACAGAGGCCGAACAGGCTGCGAAGGCGTTCGAGACGACCTTCAGAAGCGCTGTAAGTCGCGGTTGGCGGGCAAACTGCAGCAGCTCGCAGACGACGTCAGTTGAGGCAGAGGGCTAAGGCTAGGGCAGGCGAAGGGCCGCGGGGCCAGAGAGTGGGAAAATACACGGCCAGATGGACGAGGGGCAGACAGAGAGCAGCGCGAACAAGCAAGACCAGAGGGGATGAGGGCGACTCTGCTGCCAGCCTTGTAAACAGTGTCGATATCTGGGCACTGATACGCCCGCAAAGGTGAGAGGTGAGGCGGAGGTCAGACAGGCGCTGGCCGGTAGGGTGAAGTCTGGAGCTATGATGGACGGACTCGCGCACCGGCCGACGTGCCCGCAGTCGCGGAGAAAAGCAGCACGCCTCTCCTGCCGCACACTGCGGTGGGCCGCCACGACGAGTCGTCGGTTAGAGACGAGAGGCCGTCCATGTCCAGCGCGATAGTACGCAACCTTGGCTGAGGCTCGCTATCGCGGTCTGTCTGGAGGGGGGAGGCTTTGCCACGAGTAGCTCCCTATCAGGCCGCACACGGCCGGAGGATCCACTGCTATCAGCCTAGATTGGAGCTCTCCGAAAGCCGTTCTTGAGCCCCGCCACCAATGACGTTCGCGCTGCTCCGATCAGGACCAGAGCTGACGCAGGCCGGCTTTTTAGCTTGTGAATTCCGTCCTGTCGTGCTTGGATGCAATCAAGGATCACAACGGGGGCGTGATCGGCACGGAGAAAAGCACTGGTTGCGTCGTGTCGAGTGGCCAACTGCCCGAAGAGCACAGCAGGCGCCATCAATTCGAAGATCTCAGGTCAACAAAGACAAAAGACAGAAACAGACAAGACAGAATCGTCAATGAAGAAAATACAATAATGAAAGAAGATAGTTAAATATTAAAAAATTTTTTTAAATAAATAAATAAATAAATCCCTCCGACATTCTTTGCCCTCTTCTTGGCCTTGTTGAGCTTTGGGGCCCATTTGCCCCGTTTCTGGCCGCGGCCCTGGACACCCGCTATATGGTGTCAGTATCTGAAGCATGATGGCACCGGGTTGGTCTCTACTTACGAGGAAGCAGCAGCAGGAGCGTTCCAGCAATTTTGGCCACATGGCCTCATTATTCGCAGTTGTGACACTGCACTGTTCTCCTTCTCCTTCTTCTTGCCCTGCTCAGCGGTGGCGGCGGCAGCAGGCGACATTCGCGTCCAAGAACACGACTTGGTCGCATGTCATGGATCCTGAGAGCTCTACTCTACGGGTCTAAAATGTAATTATATAACCGTCTAACCACGTCTTATTGGCATACACTGATAGGTAACGAATGGAAATTGGAATACCGCGGGACGTCAATTCTCCATTCGGTTGAAATACGACAGCTTACGCGACTATGCAAGAGGTCCCGACTGGAAGAATCTCTTCTATGACTAGGACAAGATCCGTGAGGTTTGCGTCGGCTTCGCCAGTCGAGTGACTGCCAACGACCGCGTCATTGTCGCTATGGGAAACCATACCTTTGACGACAGGGTCAACATAGCTAAGAGGAGGGGGTTGCAGGTCCTGGACCTTCAGCTTTCAGTCAGCGACAAGACGTTTGGACACGTTCCAAAATTTACCGTCGCTCTGTATCCAGATGGCGACGTCGAATAAGTCATCTTGTGCTCATTCCATGGGCAATACACCTTCAGCAACAGCAGTCTTGCGGCGCTCTCTCGACCTTTTTTACGACGGTGCTTCGGCCGCAAGGCGGGGGAGCCAACGCACAGACGCATCTCATTCTCAGGCGCAGAAACGCACGAGAATTGCCGGGAGCGTTACTTGCCGAGTAATCGGAAGTGGTGTTAATGCCGAGAGACCAATCACCATCTTGGGCAGGTCGAAGGTCAAGGTGGAAGTCGGAGTTTCATTATTAATGAGGATGCAGTTGACTCTTCCATGTAGGAATAGGAGCTATGTGCTTCAAAGTAGAATGCTCTCTCACTAAGTTCGGTGAGCGCCGTGATTCGTAAAGTCGTCGCGATAGGAGTCGGTGGCTTGCGCAAACTTGAGGACTGCTCTATTCACTATTGTGGCTAAGTTTACACGGCACCGGTTCCATCAAGAGCCATGGCATGTCTTTGGCTGCCGGTAGCCCTTTGTACAGTCACTAATTATACAAGCCGACTCTGCCATCCCTGGTAGATGAAGGCGCCGGGGATATACCGAGTCCGTTCCCCCGCTCCGCTCTCCCATCGCCATTTTGCCACGCGATCGATAGCGCCGACGCGCAGCGAGCTTCCGGAGTGGAAAGCTTCGTATTTTAGTCGTGGCATGTTGTCCAAATTTTGAGGTTGGTCCAGCGTCCACCGGGTGCATCTTCCGGCCGTCGATTGACTTTGTCATCTCCCTGGGCATCATGACCCCTTGTTCTTGTCGTCTTTCGCCTTCTTGCTGTACGCGGCAACCTTGGCCTCGAGGTCCGCAATCGTCGCTGCCGCACCAGTCAGCACACCATCCAACGCATCCACCGCATCCACCCTCTCAACACCTGTAGAGTCAAGGCTGCGTACCGTCTGTCTCGGCGCGCACTTCATCCGCCTCGAGCCTCACCCAACCCCAGTAAATGACCTGGTACGTGAACACAGCGAGCACGAGCACCTTGGCAATCGGCCGCGTGAACGTCTTGTAGAATTGTGACTGCAGGCGCAAGGTCAGCGGCCGTCTCGTGTCGCTACCTGCTCTTCACGGGGACGTACCGTTGTGCTCGGCTGCTTGGACGTCGCATAGCTCCTCGTCAGGGGCGCGCTTTGCAACGGTCGCGGGACCGCGCGCAGGCTGAACCGCGCGAGCGGAAGCATGGCCCTCAGCGCCATGATGACTGACACCTGTCTCTGGTCGTCGTGTCGCCTCTGCGTGGAGCGGCGCAAAGCAAGATGCAGTCGACGACGGTGATCTTTTTCGGCGCGACGTCCAGGTAAGGCTGAGGCTCACACTGTGGCGGTGCAGGGCGCCGTCCCGCCGCACCCCGCACATCCCGCTCCAGCCACGCGAGTCCCTTGCAGGGATCCTAGACGACACATCTCCCGAAATCCAGCCCGCATGAGCTGCGGCCCCGTGTCCTTCGATCACGAACAATCTGTCCCCAGCACCACGCCAGCGTCCAATTGTCTCTAAAAGCGACCTCGCCTCACTCCAATTCCCCGTCCTTCTTTTCCCCACCTTCAACGCAGCAGACTTTTGATCAAAAACCGACATCATGGTGCGTCTTTCCCCCCTTCCCGGGTCCCCTGGCGACAGCAAGCTAACACCAAACCCTTCGCAGGCGCAAACTCTCGAGCAACGCCGCCGCAACGCAAAGTTCGCCAAGG
This sequence comes from Tolypocladium endophyticum, assembly GCA_024339985.1. NCBI lineage: Eukaryota > Fungi > Ascomycota > Sordariomycetes > Hypocreales > Ophiocordycipitaceae > Tolypocladium > Tolypocladium endophyticum. The sequence continues at coordinate 81,490 of JALHBW010000030.1, read as the reverse complement.
AGCAGGAGGCCCGCATGGGCAAGGCCGATGATCAGATCAAGAAGCGCGTCAAAGAGACGCCCAAGTCCCCCATCTCCATGTTTTGGCTCGGTGAGTCCGCCCGACACCACCGGTGATGCACAACAGACATTTCATTTGTCGCATAGCGTTTGCGCCAGGGAACTGCCTCGCCAAGGACTTTCGCTGATAGCTTTAGTACTCCTCGGCTTCATTGTTTTCGGCGGTCTGATATTCGAGGCCTTGACGCGCATGTTCGGCCAGTAAGATAAAATGGAGCACGCGAGGACGAGCAGAGGACGGGCGGGACGAGAGCGAACGAGACGGGCGTGATGGATTTACAAGGCGTGCTCTTCTTTCTGTCAACACTTTCAGGCGTCTAAGCGCGTCTGGGGCGGTACGCGATGCCGCACCGCTTGACTTTTCCTTGTCTGCCCCTCTTGGCGCGGATACTGAATTTTCTTCTTGCTTGTTCTTCTAGGCATTGTATCATGCGGGTTTCCATGGGGAAAATCACGGCGCAAATGGAACACAATTCTCACGTTCGACTCGTGGTCGACATCTGTCTTGGTACCTGTCTCTTTCTCCGCATCCATGACGCCAAGCTATGGTATCCGACGCGGTCGGATGTGAGCAAACATAAACTTACAAGCAGACGTTACAAAGGAAATGAGAGCAGTGCCGGCAAACTAGGCAGGCTAGGCGCCCAGCCCACGACGCTTGGCGCCACCCTCGTTCTTCATCTTCATGCCCTCCTCGAATTGACGTTGGATCTCTGCCTCGGCCTTGGTAGACGACGAGCTGCCTTTGCCGCTCGGCTTGGCCGCTGCAGCGGCGGGACCGCCCTTCTTACCTCCGAGGAGACGCAGGAACTTTTCCTGACGGGCAGCGCCCCCTTCGAGCTCTCCCACGCTCCACTTCTCGGCCTCGGCCTCATCACTGGCTCCATTCTTGTCCTTTTTCTTGCTCTTATCCTTTTTCTTGCTCTTATCCTTTTTCTCCTTCACCTCCTTCTTCTCGGACTTGTCCTTCTTCTCTGCTTTCTCTCTCTTGCCCTTTTTGTCTGCCTTTTCCTTTTTGGCGGCAGGTTCCTCATCGTCCTCTGGGGTGGCATCGCGCTTCCGTTTAACTTCCGATTTCTTCGACTTCGTTTTTTCCTCCTTTGCCGCGTCGATCTCTTCGGGCTGCGAGACAGAATTCTTGGCTGCATCCTTCTTCGATTCTACTGCTTTGGTCTTCGTCCCGCTGGCCGAAGCGGAGGCGGCGCTACGAACAGAAGCAGCATCGCTTTCTCGGCGTTTCTTCAAGGCAACTTCGTCTGCAGGCACCGCAGGAGCTGCAGACTCGACGATTGGGGCGCCACCTTCATCCTCCGAGGAAGACGTGTCCGAAGTGTCGTCGCTGTCGTCGTCAATCATCAGCATGTCAGACATTTTGATATCGGACATTTTGTCGCCATTGGCTTTTGCTTCAGCCTCGCCGCGCTTTTGTGGTTGAGTCAGCTGCAGGGAATCAAGCATGCATGGGAGGGCCAGGGGCCTACCTCTTTGGCGGCCGTCATCTGCTCGTATTGAAGAGCCACCTTCTTGGCTTCGGCCAGGAGCTTCGCAGCCTGGTTCTCCAGCTTCCGAGATCTGGCCAGCAGGCGCAGACGCTTCTTCTCCTGCTTGGCGGGTTTGGCGAGGAGCCTCTTCGCCTTGGCCTCAGCCTTATGCTCGTCGGTCCATTTGGCGTTACGCTTGACGCCGAGCTTCCGCAGCTTCTTGGCCTCGGACTTTGCTTGGCGCTTCGCCTTCCGTTCTTCAGATCGCTTCTGGCGGGCAGCCTCCTTGCGCTTCGCTTTGGCCGCTGCTGCGTCGACGGCGGCGGGACTCTTTGCATCGACGTCCATGGCGAAAGCTGGAAGAGATCGGGCGCAGGGGGTGGGAAATAGGGGCAGGATCCGATGCTGGAATGAGCCGGGTAGGCCAAAAGAGGGGTTGGCCGATGAACTCCGCAGTGAGCACCTTTGATGGGTCAAGTTTGGTTGAGATATGTTGCCTGAACGTTGGCAGCTTCAACCATGGGCAATGATCTGCCAAAATAAATTTTGGCGGGGCCTTCGAGGTTGCAGGGTTCTGCCGGGCGGTGAGCAAGCGCCTACTCGGCAGCCGCAGGCGCCCCAGCCGTTGTAGTACCGGCAAGCGCGCCTCAGCCATTCGTCGGACCTTAAGCTGCACTTGCCGAGGATAAATGCCTTGTGTACGTCTGAGTTACAAAGGCTAAACAAACGGCCTACTCTCCATCGGTGCCGTGTAAGAATAGCGTTCGATGGCACCTCTGTGAGCTACAACTGATCCCGTCATTTGACACCAATTGCAGTTGCGGCACTTCTTAGAGGGCCTTTGATGCATCTACGCTTTACCGGGTCAGGTCCATCTGCCTGCATGCCCCCCACGCAAAGGAAGGCATACGCAGCTTTAGAACGGCGGATTCGCCGTCTGCCTCATATTACCATACGCACCTGGAACTTTGGAGTCGGCTTGCAGCCCCGGCCATACAAACAAAGTTCCACGCGAAGCGCATATCTGTCGGAACGCCGCCCAGACGCCAGATCGGACAGAACAAAAGGCCAAGCTAGGGCCGCAGAGCCAAACTGTCACTTGCGCTAGGGCAGGGTGAGGGTGAGACGAAGCTTGCTCTGACCTGTAGGGGCGTGGCTGCAGAAGTCCTCGAGTGACTCGCATGGCTGCGGGCACCGGCGAGCGATGCATGGATCAAGGAGCGCGGAAATTCTTCGTCGGCTATCGCTGGAAGCCAGCTCGGGGTGCCACCTTTGCCAGAGTCCTGTCTCGTCTCGCCCCTGGCACATTGGCGTCTCGAAGCGCACATAGTGTCGTCACCGCATGGCGCGTCACATCAGGCCTCGAGAGGCATGCACCCAGCCTCACCGTCACTGCGCCAAGTGAGTGTATGAGAATGGCTTCCCCCGCTGTTCCACCACTGTCCTGGCGCACGTTTGTCCTCGTCGATGCGCCCCAGCAGAGCCTTTCCGACGTCCTCGTGCATCTCGACCTCGTCCCAACCCCACCCTGGGGCTGAAGAGGAGGATGAAAGGGGTGTTAGCAGAGGGCGCCAACGGCAGCGCGCACGTTGTGCCCATGCTCGGGAATCTGGCTCGCTGGGGGCTAAAGTGGAATCTGCCTCGCCCCTGCCCGCCGCGCCCGCTTGCGCGTGCCGTCTTCCCTATGGATTAATCATCTCTGGGCCGCCTCAGCGGTCATCCCCGTCTCGCATTGCTCGGTTTGGCAAGGGACTGGCCAGGCCGGGGTGCAAAGGGCGGCCAAAGGGCGACCAATGGGCGGCGCCTCGATAGCCGGTGGCACGCGGCTAGGCCGAAAGCTAGGCGGGGAGGTGTGCTAGAAGCCACACGGACGCAGTGTACCAAAAACACCAACAGTCCCTTTACCACCAAGTACCTGTAGTCTGGGAGCAAGCACTTCCCAAGTACGAGTACGAGCATGCAGCTGACTGCGTTGCATCCCAGCACTGTTCATCCTCTCACAGCTTCGGTGACTGAGTCACGAGGAACTCGTCACCAGCCAACCTCCTGCTTGCGTCACCAAGCGAAGCTCATCTTAAGCTTCCTGACCATGAAACGCCATGCCGCGGTCCGCTAGCAACCGGATCGACCAGGGTCCACCGTGAGGTATCTGCGTGAGCGCCTCACCAGCCTCACCAGCCGCTAGTCGTTGGCCCGCACGCTTCGCAACTGGATCACGAGCAACGCCTCGGAACCCCTTTTCGACCCTTTAAGGCTCGGGACATTATACGGTAATAACCCAACTTTTATCATAACGATGACGGCTCTGGAACGGTCTATGCTAAGCCCTCGCTCTTTTGCCAACGTGTTGAAAACCCCAACAGGAAAATCGAACAGCGAACAGGTGAATGAGAAGCATTTATAAGCAGATAAGAGAATCTTCCTCTGCTGCCACTACAAAACAACAGTCGCTCGACGCCTTGCCTTGCCCTCGCACTTTAGCGGGGTTCTTATAAATCCATCCCAGTCATTCAATCCCTCACACCGCCCCCGTGCCACGGCAAGTTCCTCTCCCCACAAAGTGCCTCATCACAGGGTGGGTTCATCCCGGTGGGTTCAATCTCAAACGCTGCTCTTCTATCATTCATCGCGGTGCTGCCATGCTCATGTCAGCAACTCTATTTACAACGCGGACAAAGCCCACGACAAACACTCACCCGCTGTCGTAACGTGAGAAAGCAAAGAAAATAAAATAAAAGAAGCTCCTTTCCGTCAAGCGGGAGGGAACGTTGTCTGTGGTGGCGCTTCGTACAAATAATTCGTATCGTCGTAATACATGTCGTCTCCGCCACTGCTCCCATAGCTGGGGCTCTGGTACATCTCTGCGCTGTATGGCATGGCGTAGTGTGTAAACGACGTGTATGGCTCGTCGCCGACATGTGTTCCCCGGCCGCTGCTCCTCCGATTTTCAGCTTCGTGACCTCTCGTGAGGACGAGACTCCAATTAAGGCTTCCCCATGGCAGGCCGGACAGCTCGTCATCTTGACTGCCGGTGACTTCGGTGACCAAAGGTATGCGATAGCTGTTCCCGGCATGCTCTTGATTGCGCGATTCACGCTCCGATTTTTCCCTGTTTTCTCTCGCCTTTTCTCCTGCGCATAACATGAGACCTAAGGAACTTTACTGAGTCAGGGGTAAGGGCTCAACGTACGGAACTTGCGTTGTGCGATGCGATTCTGGATTCGCCTCCTCTCCTCCGGGTCCGTCACGTCTGCCCAGTCAACATCCTTGGGACTGGCTTTTGCCGAAGGTTTCCTAGAATGAGGTGAAGAAGTCTGCTTCTTTGACGAGCTGTCAGAGCTGCGCCTCAGAGTCTTGCTTGGTGCCATTCTGTCGTCCTTCTTTCCTTCGGTACTTGTTGTGGCCGAGGGTCTTTTACGCGTCTGGCTCGTAGCCGTGCGAGCTGCCGTTCCAGGCTTAGTTTGCAGCTTTTTGGAGCGTGTCGTCAGTCCTGTAGCTCGTGATGGGCTGTGTAATGTCTGGAAGCTTTGTTGCTTGAATGGCTCTGGAGACGCGCTCTGGATGCGAATCTTGGGAAGGGATATGTTACGACTCTGCACAAGCTTCACCGAATGAGACATCTAATACAAGAAGTCTTGCGGGAAGTCGAAAGAGCAAAGGATGGCTGGGCGTCCAAAGTCGAACGAAATCTCATGCTCGTTTAGGTCTGCTGCTCTCGTGTGCTTGCCAGTCCCATACAGCCGTGTAAGTGCTTTCTCGAACTGGACTGGGGGCTGTGAATCCAGAGGCTTGGGAGTATGTCTGTAAGTCGACAATCGACCTTTAAACATAAAAGAGCGCTGCCTGAGAAGCTGGCCGTCGTCAGGTCTTGATCTTCAAGGCAGGAAATTGAAAGCAGAGTGATGAAGATATAGCTTTCAGCAGCGAGACCCGGGGCTCTAATAACAATGTAGTCTGCAAGCACCGGCATGTCTTGGACCGGGGTCTATCGGCCCATCCGCCAGCGGATCTGCGGCTCAAGTGCCCACCCAGCGCGGTCGGCACATGGGCATCACACGGCTCTAAAGCTAAAAGCTAGACAACTGGGGCGGACCACACTCCCAAGCTGGCATGGTGACGCAGGTCGTCAATGACTGAGTGACTCTGGGGTGGCCCCGCCCCTGCTGCCGGCCGCAGGCCCGGCGTGCCAGATGCGGCATAGGGGTAGAACGAAGCGGTGGGCACTGGGCAAAGCCCAAAAGGCCCGCTGATGAAACAGTTGAACGAGAAAGGCCGATGACCTATCCCGTCCCGGACAGGGCTGGAGAGCGAGTGGCAGCCTATGCCAGGGACGGACAGCAGTCGGGACGGAGGGGAGCGCGCTCCGGGGCGTGTAAGGCAAGGTGATGTGCCTCGTGCAGGATGCACTGACAGGTTCCTCCTGGGGGTGTGTCATTGAGCCATGCGAGGACCGGACAGTGCTTCGGGGGTGTGCAGGTGCTTCAGTCTCAGCCTCCTGTGGAGGTCGCACTTCATGACGGATAGCTAAAACCAGACAGGGTCGTGCCTCCACACTGGCTGCAGGATATTGCCCTTCATCAGCCCAGCCCTGCGCAAGTACCGATACGCAATGGCCGTAGGGTTGAGGTGACACTGCACCCGACGAACCGTCGGCGACTACCGGTGCCCAGTGACGTGGACTTTGCGGTGCGTCCCCAGCACCACCGCACTGCTCACCCAAAACGGAATGACAGGCAGCCAGCTGAACTCGCCCACAGGGGCCTCAACACGACGCAGTGCGACAACCACCGGGAGTCGCCAGTGCTGCCCAGGCGCAACGCAGCGCTGGACCGTGAACGGGTTTAAGGGAAGGTCGCTGTCGAGGCGAATGTTGCCGACGGGCGAAGGCTCAATCTGCTCACGCTCCGGCTATCAAGGTGGCTGGCGACGGGGCATGCCACTTGTCGTTGAGCCGCATCGCCTGCCGTTCTCAGGCACCGAAAAGCGATGACTCCGTTGATTCAGTGATTACACGATGGACGCGGGCCACGGCTTCGGTGCGGCACCCGCCCGGATACCGCGACGTGGGTGGGACTTGAGATCCGACCTATGAGGTCGCCAGCGGCGCAGAAAGATGCTGCATTGGGCAAAGGGCTGAACCAGAGGCCCGGGCACCTTTGCCGGGAGCCTTGGCCCACGCGTCCTTGTAGGGCCGCCAATCGTCAACCACGCCGATGGAGACGGTACCCGCCATGTGGCATCGTCAAAAAGTCATCTCTGCCGAATACTCTTAGAATTTTGGCTGGCGGAATGGGCGAGGGCGTGTAGAGGGCGTGGCGCATCGTCGCGGCAGCTTGAAGATGAACGAAAGCGAGGTATGCGAGAACGACGCGCAACGCAGCACGGGGTTCCATCCAGTGCCTGCCACCAACCAGCTCCACCGAGAGCCGCTGGATCGCCCGGAACCTCACCAGTACCTGCTGGGCGCTGCCACTGCCGCGTGCGCCCGGGTGCCTTGTGTGGACCCTGCGTGAACCCCGTCGCTCGCCGTATCTTGCCCTCTCTGGCTGGCTGCCTGGCTGTCGCTAGAAGGCGGGCCGAAACATCCATCCGCGCTGGAGCGGCGGCCATGCAGCTAATTTTAGCCCCCTCGCATCACTGGCAGTCCGGGCAACTCGTGAGACCCGGAAGCTTCTTTTTGGCGGCCGGGCCCGTCTTGTTTGGTCCTGGTGGGTACGCTTCTCCTGGGCGCTGCAGCTCATCATCAATGCTGTGCAGCCTCAATTCTTTCACAGAAGAACCTGTCGACGGCAACGCGCGATGCCTCCTCCTTTGGTTAGATTCAGCGCCAACGACCAAACGTCCCGGTGTCCCAGCCTGCTCCGCCCTCCCAGGCGTGCCTCGGAGGCGGGCAACGAGGTTCTCCGAGCGCGAGGACCAGGCAAGCCTTTCACGACGCCACGCGTGGGGGGAGCATGGGTTGGCCTTGACCAAGATCAGATGCAGCCACGGAGCGCGCTGTGAAGTGAACCACGCCAACTAAACGCCCAGCCAATACGACGGTGCGGATGGATCAATAGACGAATCGCCAGCCGAGCCAACGCCTCCGTCGCCATGTGCCCGCCCTGCGCCGTGTATCCGTCGCATGTCTAGCCCTTGGCAGATTGACGCGATGGCCCCCAATACTGTGGTGGCCAAGGTGATGGTAGCCCGCTTTGCGCGTCTCGCTGCTAACATGGTCGGTCAAGATGCTGGGCATTCGCGTACGGGGTCGGCGAGGCATATGATTTTGTCGGCTCCGCGTCACCGATGCTCCAGCACGCCCGACGACCGCTTTCGCATGTCCACCTTGTGGACAGTGCGAGACTTGAAGCAGCTGCGAAGATGTCTTGAACCGGGGGGGTTCTTTTGTTCAACGGGCCACGTGCCCTAACACGAGGTTCCAACTAAGACTTCTTCCACGTTCAGCCCCTGCCGTCTCAGTCGACAACTCTACGTTAGTCCCAGACACGAAAGAGCCCAAAAGCGAGCGAGCAAGCCAGAGTCATATTGACCGCGCTCGGCGGCAGAAGACCGGCGAGGTGACATCGGCAGTGCCTGACATTGACAGCCAGCATTGTGACGACTGACGAGCCGAAGCCTTGCAGAGAGCCCCCATGCCAGCCCTGCGGCTGGCAATATCGCCGGCCGGGAGCACGTCGCATGGCAGCCATGACATCCGCTAAGGATCTCGTCTCCGGAAAGTTGCGCCTGCACTGCCGCTGCAGGTTGGCAAGCCGTCGGCGTGGCGGCCAACAATCACCGGCCTCGGGCTGGTTGTCTGTCCACTCCCGACATGTCCCCACGTCAACTTTGCGCGCTGCCGGGACTATACGTTGCCTGCTTGCCACTCGGTCGTGGATGCAGCAGGCTCGCCGTTGAAGTCCCAGGCTGCAGCTGTCGCATCGCACCACGGTTGGACAATTTCCCTGCAGCCGGCCCTCGTGCCGACGATGCATTGCAGCCTGCTGGCCACACCATCCCAGGGCACCACATGTAATCGCTGCACCGCGCCTTTCCTGAGACACGCTTTCACCGTCCGCTTGCGGGTCTGCCAAAGGCTCGCCGACAACGCAGGGCACTTGCGTGAGTCGCATTCCAACCAGTTGGCTGCGTCATCTGGACTGAGAGGAGATCCTGAACCGACCGACGGCGTGGGCGTTATGATGCCTTAACGGCTCAGCTTAACGCCCGTCTAACAATGCTGATTGGCTCTTGACGAATATCAGCCGTTCGCCAATGCAACCATCCATCGCCTCAGAAAACCGTCTGGGACTACAGCATAATGCAGAGAAGTAAACGAAGTGAACTGCAACGATGCTGCCAATAAACAGCCCAAAGACAATGCAGAAATTCGGTCATGAGGCACCCTGCCCAAAAGAATGATAGAAGACGCCTGAAACAGCAGAGTATGTTGTGGGTGGAGGTGCATGAGGTACGCTGTCGACGTCTTAGGCTTACAGTAGCGCCATCCTTACAGAGAACCATCCCGGAAGCTCCTGAAAAGCACTCCTTCCCTGATCATTACCTCTGAACGATGCAGTCAACAAGGTTTTTAATCCCTGTTGTTAGCAGAGCGTTGCATGACATCGCACGATGTCCTACGAACGGTCAAGCCAAGTGCCTCTGCCAAGGTCAACCTCAAACCGAGGCATTGCCAAGATGTTTATGAGCCGTCACCAGATTGTGTGCTGCATCAGGGGACTTGCTAGCGTCATGCTTGGGTATGCGTCATTCACTTCATGTTCTCGCCACAGCCTATCCAATCGACGATCCTCCTTCGTAAATGACGGGTTCGCACTACATGCTGCATCGAGTTGGCCTCGGCCCTCTCACCGGCGTCGGGACCAGCCTTGCCGTGGCAACAGCGGCATCCGACTTCCCACCACCTCCCTTGCCTTCTCTGACGTTTAGACGTTTTAGCTGCCATCTCAGCTGATCCTGGGGAACATTCATCCAGTAGATTGGCAAACAGGGGGACTACTTTATTTGCTAGAGACACTCCTTTTCTGCAAGTGGCATCAGCCTTGTCAAATGTCCCCTGAACCATGAACATACCCTTCATACTTTGGCGCACGCTGGTAGAGTAGCGCAATTGGAGGTTGGGGGCCATGCAAGGTCTCCGGGTAAGGCAGAATGGATTCCGATGGCGCCTCCGAGCTCGTTATCGCTCGGTTCAAAATGCTGCGTACGCCGAAATGCGAGAGATACGAGACGTGACGACGCATAGTCAATGTTAGTCTTGTCATCATTCGAACTTGTGCAAACGCCAGTGCGAATAAGGGCAGAGAAAGCAAATAAGAGCAATTGGTGAGGAAATGCATTTGCTGCATCGCCAAGGACTGAAGATCCTTAGCCGTGTGTTCTTGGAAGACAACAGCAACGGACAGCTTTTGCCCAGCACTGATAATACGAGACCCTCACAAGAAGCTCCAGGAGTAAGCACGACAGTCCAAGGGGCATTGCACAGCCTTTTCCTGCAGCCTGGAGCACGCTGCTGCGCCCATCAGGCTACGAATGTCAGCATAGTCAGTCGCCGCAGCACTCTCAGGCCAACGAGTAGTTGGTCAATGATAGAAGCCCTGCACACCAGGTGGCTCTTGGTCATCAACAGGAGCCACACTCGTTCCAGAGGACGCTTAGTGCAGGGGTCACTGGTACTCGCATAGACACGCACAACAGACATTAAGATACGCGTACGAACCTCAGACACCGACGAATTAGCTCGCCGAGGAGTAATTGAGGCACGTCTGACGGCGTATGGAAGCTTGCGCACCGATCGATTTTCTGAATCCGATCCCGGTTCCGTCTCCAGCTCCGGCTCGAGCTCCGTCACGAGCTCCGCCTAGATCCGTATGCTTAATTACCCTATACCTATCTTCCGCAGGTTTGTCCGCAGCAATCCTCCTTGAAGAGATCCTTGCCTGTTATCGGTCCATATGTCTTGGGTGCAATGAGACTCTTTGACTCTTTTCATGGAGGAATTTGGATGGCGACATGCGAGTCCCTGATCCAGGGAAACGTGCAAACTTTAGGTGCATCATCAAGCACTGCTGTAGTTGAGCTTTTGGCAGGTAAAGACGGCTCTTGGCGGACCATGTCTTTCTTCTATATTTACAATTTTAGAGTACATAGCGACTTGGCTCAAAGTCTCTCCAACCTCAATTCCAAATCCGCTTACATGTTCGCCAGAGCCTCTGCCTCGCGCTCCGCTCTACGCTCTGCGGAGCGCTTCTTGAAGCGCACCTCGGCCCTCCGCCGCTCGCCACCGTCAATCTTGCGTCCCCGATGGTGCTCCCACATGCCCTCCGTGACCTTGACGACCGCGCCTGCCTGCCCCGGCAGCGGCTGCGCATAGGGCCCGGCTATTGACTTGAGTCCCTGCACCGTGTACCCGTTCGGCCGCGGCAGAGCCGAGGGCGCATCTCCAGCCAGCTCCTCTCCGTGTGGAATGTTGACAACGTATCTCGCATCGCTGATGACCGAGGCCGGTGGTGTGGCCACCTTGAGGACCGCCTCGCCGTCCTTGACGAACTGGAAGTCGCCGCCGGGGCCCAGCGCGCCCTTTCGGTATCGCTGCATCCACTGTAGCAGGTATCGACGGTTCCGAGGTGGTTCGATGCCAATCTCCTTGAGCTGTGGTGACGTGAGGGAGAAGAGCGCTTCCCAGGATGGGAACTTGGAGGCGTGCTTGTTGAGCCCCCGCCCGATGAGCGTGAGGAAAGTCTGGACGTCGGGGATGAACGGTCGCGGCTGAGGGATTGTCGGTGCAGGCCTAGTCTTGTGAAGCCACCTCGTCTGGCTGGCGCCCGAAAGATTCATCGTCGGCGCCAGGAGGCGCAGGCACGGCCGCAGCTGGTCGGCTCTCATGATGTCTGTTGAGAAGATTTCGTCAGCATGCTGCCATTGGACCAAGTCATGGGAATCGAGATAAGTAAAGTCGAAAACGCACCTGTTGTGATGGGTCGAGCGGCGCAACTGCCAGCACGCAGTCTCCAAGCGTCGTTCGGCAGGATATCGCGAGCTCCTCGAACTGGGCCGATCTCGAAATTTGATGCTAAGCAACTTAGATAAGCAAGGCTGCGGCCCATGCGGATGCGTTGTGGCGGGTGCAAGGGCTGCCTTATCTATTGGCTAGCTGTTTATCAATTTGTGTGGAGCAATCGTTAGGCTGACGTCCAACGGTCCCGAAGGCAACGAGGCAACCTGCTTTCACTTCTTCTGTTCACGCTCGCGACGTTGGCGAATTTTCAATTCTCCCCAGAGGCATCATGTGGCCATAGATCTGGTGCAAACCCATCGCGTAGTCGAGGCCTGGAACGAAGGGCAAAGATGCCACGGACAAAACCAACAGCTCGACGGCCTAGGAAGGGCCTGGCGACAGCGCCCGTCGCCGTCGGCTTCGATGGTACGCGCATAAGAATTCTGTAGGTGTGTCTCTATCTGACAGCAACCCATTCAGATGCGCTACCTTCAGGCGTTCTCGAGTACTTACTGGCACTTCCGTCGTCCAATATCGACGATGCACACCAGAGTGCCTCCTCGTCCGATGCCGAACGATCCCCCAAACGTCGCAAAGTCGAAGGGCATGCCGACACTTCCGTCTCGATCGTAAAGGGCGAAGTAACCTTTTGCCGTCGGTGCACTGAAGAAGCCCCAGTTAGCTTCACCAAGAATGTGCCCGGTGTTGGAACTCAACTGGATTTTGAAGTCAGGACCGGACATTTTACCGAGCTGTGCCTCTCCATCTCGTCGAGATCGTCGAGCTCTCAACTGGGCTCTTTTTCCGCCGACATAGCTGTGAAGCCGCAAGATGTCACTGAAAGCGTACATCGCATACAAGAAACCATTAAAGGCAGCAAGGGGTTCCATTCAAAGCAGAACTCACCTGGATCGATCTGGAAGGCAGTCGACATGTTGGTTGAGTGTGACGGATCGTTGATCACAGTGAAACTCTCTTTCGTGCTTTTCTGGAACGAGACCTCTTCGCCGTATTTGTCGTTGAGAAATACCGTCGATCGCAAGGTCAGCCAAAGGCTCATCGATGCCTTCTTCCCGACTCCCAAGCCGACTAGAGACGACGCTGCATGGTCCCCCATGGACTTTTATGATGCAGCATATGTACCGCCGAAAGACAAACCCACGGCCCAAATGATTGGAGTGCCTGGGCTGGAAGCGACGCTGTTTCCGTACCAAAAGAGAACGCTGCAGTGGCTTCTGAGAAGGGAAGGCATGCAGTTGTCAGGTGAAGACTCGCGCCTTAAGCCAGTGTCAAGAGAGAATGCCACACCGGGGGATATTGACGGTTTCAGGGTGGTCAAGGACAGTGAGGGCAACGACGTTTTCGTAAGCGACGTCTTCCAGGTCATAACCAGAGATACGTCTTTGTATCGACAGGCGGACGCAGCCGTGAGAGGGGGCATTCTCGCTGAGGAGATGGGGCTAGGCAAGACTCTCGAAATCCTTGGTCTCATATTACTGAACAGTCGGCCTAGCCAATCGGCGCCAGACGAAACTCAGGCTGGGTCAGGGCTAACACCGAGCCGCGCTACTCTGATTGTCACCCCAGAAGCGCTGAGGCCGCAGTGGGCTTCCGAAATATCGCGTCACGCGCCGACCCTGCGCGTCAAGCACTATCAAGGATGTAGGAAGCTTCAAGAAGGCGAAGTCGAAGAGACCATAGAGGGACTGGCAACATATGACATTGTCATTACAACATACGCGGTCTTTTCCGCCGAGCTTCACTTTGCGCTAGAACCGCCGCAACGAGCCCGGAGATATGAAAGAGCCTACCCCCGTACGATGTCGCCTCTTGTGAAGATTTCTTGGTGGAGGCTCTGCTTGGACGAGGCGCAAATGATTGAGAATGGCTACAGCCAAGCAGCATCGGTCGCACGTGTGATTCCTCGGATCAACGCCTGGGGCATCACGGGAACTCCCGTGAAGGATGACGTCGGGGACCTGCTGGGCCTCTTGCTATTCCTGAGATACGAACCGTACTGCTCTGCGCCTCAAGTTTGGCAGGGGCTCATCAAGCACCACAAGCGGATGTTTCAACAAATCTTCAGATCCATATCTTTACGCCATACGAAAGCTTTGGTGCGCGACGAGATTCTGCTCCCTCCCCAAAAGCGCTACGTCATCAATATGCCATTCACCGCAGTCGAGGAGCAGCACTACCAGTCCCTTTTCAAGGAGATGGTCGAAGAATGCAACCTCAGCCTGGACGGCGCTCCCACTGTCGCAGCCTGGAACCCGGAAGACTATGAAGATGTCATGAGAGTTTGGCTCAATCGCCTACGTCAGACTACGCTACACCCAGAGGTCGGAATGTACAATCGGCGACTTCTTGGCTTTAGCAAATCCCGTCCGATGAGAACCGTCGACGAAGTGCTGGATGCCATGCTCGATCAAAGTGAGAATGCCATCAGAATTGACGAACGAGCGTATCTTTCGAGTCGGCTCGCTCGAGGGCAGATGTACGAAAACAGCCCCCGGGTCAGGGAGGCACTCGAGATATGGGAGGAGGTGCGAGCCGAGACCGAAAAGCTTATAGAGGATGCCCGAACGAAGCTCAAAGACGCCATCCGAGACCATGGGGGCGATGAAGCTGTCAAGAGAGCAGAAGATGACACTCTCGAGGGTTCGTCAGAGTCTGAGAATGAGCACGAGGATGGAGAGGTCAAGGGAAGAATCGGTGAATGCCGGCGTAGACTGCGTTCAGCATTAGAGTTGCACCACAAGGCCGTCTTCTTTTGCGCCAATGCCTACTTCCAGATCAGAGATAACGTCGAGATGACCGAGCCAGATTCGGACGAGTTCAAACGACTTAAGAAGCTTGAAGATGACGGCTACGAGAAGGCAAAGGTTTTGAGAAGAGAGATACTGCGGGAGAGCAACCGCAAAGCCAGCCGGCTCATGAAACGGATCGCGCGGAAGGCTTCAACCCAGACCTTTACAGAGATTCCCGAGCTGGTCGCCAAGGCAGAAAAGGGACTCGAGAGCGGCCGCATAATAGACAAGTTGGAGTTGCTCTACGGCGAGCTGAATGAACAGGCCAACATCCTCGACGACTGGCGAGAGGAGGTGGTCCAGCTTCTCTTGCGACCACTTGTCGACGAAGATGACGACGTCGAGACGACTGGGGAGGAGCTCGGCGACTCGGCAAAATTTCAAGAGCTGCTCATGGTTTACGTTCAGGTTCTAAGAGCCGCCATCGCCGATCGATTGGACGCCATATCGGGGCAAACAAACGAGCTCGTCAGGTACGAAACGCTGACGTCCATCAAGCTCGCCAAGGAGGGGGGTGGGCCGGCGCCCGAGAAGCTTCTTGAGATGTTTCAGAAGCGAGCAGAGATCAAGCCAAAGTCAGGGCCGGGCCGCACATCTATGCGAGGGGCCATAAGCGACTTCCGCGGTCTGCTATCACGACTGGCCCATGACGCCTCAGAGAGCAGCCGCGAGGTGATTGAAAACAGGATTGCATCCGACCAGCTAAAGTCCACGCAGGCGCAGCTCACCGAGCAGAACAAAGCCGCGTTGTCTCTGGAGACGGAGATTGAGAGCTTCAAAGTGGCAATGAACACTCGCTTGGAGTACTACCGCCAGCTGCAAGCCGTCTCGGACGCCGTGCTTCCACACGACGGCCCGAAGTCTGAAGACATAATTGTGAGGATGGAGCAAACCGAGGAGGATCTGCGGCGGAAGCTGGCGTCTGCCGAGGCGAAGCATAGATATCGTAAGCTTTCCGTCACCGCACTGTCTGCCAGGCACTAACCCACGTCTTAGTCGTCAATCTGAAGGAGACGGGATCCAAGTCCAACGAACCCCGGATGTGCGTCATTTGCCAGATGCCCTTCGTGACAGGCGTCCTTACCGTCTGCGGACATCAGTTCTGCAAGGAGTGCATGACGCTGTGGTTCAAGGCGCACCACAATTGTCCCGTTTGCAAGAAAGGACTAAAGCTCTCCAACCTTCACGACATCACCATCAAGCCGCAGCAGCTCCAGGTCAGGAGCGACGAGTCGGGACGGGTAACTGCGGACGAGCAGGCTTCCAGCTCGCCCCAGAGGCGAGTCAAGACGGCCATATACTCGGATTTCAACTCGGAGAAGCTGGCGGAGATTAAAAATATCGAGCTCGACGGGCCATCGTTTACGACCAAGGTCGACACTCTTGTCCGGCACCTGCTGTGGCTGAGGGAATCCGACCCGGGGGCCAAAAGCATCGTCTTCTCGCAGTATCGAGACTTCCTAAACGTCCTTCGCAACGCCTTCCGGCGCTTTCACATCGGCCATGCCTCCATCGACGATCCCCACGGCATCACAAAGTTCAAGGAGGACCCGGCCGTCGAGGTCTTCCTCCTCCACGCGCGCGCCCACTCGTCGGGCCTCAACCTCGTCAACGCGTCCCACGTCTTCCTCTGCGAGCCCCTGCTCAACACGCCCCTCGAGCTGCAGGCCATTGCCCGCGTCGACCGCATCGGCCAGCAGCACGAGACGACCGTGTGGCTGTACCTCGTCTCCGGCACCATCGAGGAGAGCATCTACAACCTCTCGGTCCAGCGCCGCATGGAGCACATGGGCCGCCGCGGCGACAAGGCCAGGAAGACGAGGGAGGCCACCCCGTCCGATGACCTCCTCGATGTGGCCAACACGCTGGAGCTCGAGCACGCCGCGCTCTCGCGGCTCATGAGCAAGGACCGATCGGCGGGCGAGATGGTGGACAAGGGCGACTTGTGGCAGTGTCTATTCGGGCACGTGGCTGCCGCTGACGGAGACAGCTCGCAGAGGGACAGCCGGTTGCAGGAAAAGGCGCTTATGAGCTACATGGCGGGCGAGGCGGCTGAGGAGCGGAGGTTGGGGATGTGATGAGATGCAACAAGAGACAGCGAGACGATCACAACAGTTTTCACGAAGCAACGATAGATGATGGCGTATGGCATGGCAGAGCTGAAGTTGAGAAGCCTCTCACTCGCCTTGGGGAGGGCTACATGAGCTGCATTGGAACAGACTGGAAAGTCTGGTAATACCCGAATGTGGAGTTCGAAAGGAGTCTTCCGCGTTCAGCATGTGGCAAATCGTCGTTAGAATTCGCCAGAACAACATACGTCGTTCATTCGCCCAATGCATTTTCTAGTCTCTCCAATTTACCCAAAAAAAAAACAGCAATGACTACACTGCCACCTTTTGAACGGCCATCGGCTTGAAATTGGCTGGCCCGTAATCCCACGCCAGTATATTTCGCCCGTGACCATCCGTTCGCGCCGCACTCGTAACCCAAAGCTTGTCCAACGCAGTGCTGAGGAGCATGCTTACTCGACAAACTTCTTCTTGCCGCTGGCGGTAGACTTGACACGCTTAGCAGCGGGGCGAGAGATGTGGTGGTTGGGAATCCAGCTCTCGTCGTACGACTTGCTAACACCCGTGGTCACGCCGACAGACTCGGAACCGGAGAGAGCGGAGTCGGCATCGGTGGACTTTCTGCTCTTCTTGGCGGGGCGGGTGCGCTTGGCCTGAGGGAAGAGGGCCTCGATCCAAGTCTTGTAGACAAAGTAAAGGATGCCAGCGAAGACGCCCGAGAGGACGAGGTAGAGAAAGATGCTGCAAGGATCATGGTGATTAGCCAATGCGAGTCCAAAAAGGGGCAGACTGCGCTCGTGCTCATCGAGTTGCAGCATTGGTGCATAGCGAGGACATACATCTGGGGATCAAAGAAGCTGGTGGGAGCCTCGACAATGGAGGCGAGGCCATCGTGAGCCGCGACCTGGAAGAGGTTGCCCTCGTCGTTGGTGATGACGGCGACGATCTGCAGACGAACGTCGCGAGGCTGCATGTCCAGTGCAAACGAGTAGGGGATGGACTTGGTCTCGCCAGCCTCGACGGCGAGGTTGTACTGGACGGCCGTGAGGTTGCGGACGATGCCTTGGTAGGCAGGCGTGTCCGCGGGCAGCTCCTCGGTCTGGGCGAGGACGCCGGCGAGGAAGGCGACGTTGAGCGGCCCGTTCTCGTTGTTGGTCACCTCGACGAGGGCCTTGGTCGGTCGGCCATTGATGAGGCGCACGCCCAGGTCGGAGTCGGGGAAGGTCGTCTTGACGACGGCCGCGAGCTCCGGCTGCGCAGAGGAATCGGCCGCGGCATCGGCCTGTGGTGTCGAGAGCGCGCAGTCAGCAATTGACTGCCCACAGAAGGCTGAGAGGGACATGCCACAGCTCGACAGCTCGCGCAGGAAGAGGAAGCCCGCGGGAGGACGCGCGGCGGACGCACGATCAAGCTGCATTGGCGAGAGTCGGACATACCTGGGCGACAGCACCCCAGACCTGGACGGCCAGGACGGCGAGCAGGGACGACGAGAAGAGCATGGCGGCGGATTGAGTCGATGTGGTATGCGATGCTTCGACTCAAGCAGGGCAAGGGAGCGAGCGCGGTTGGTGGGAGAGGACGAGGAGTGGCGATGGGGATGCGGGAGGAAGAGGTAGGACGGACGGAGTTGTGGGCGCGCGTGCGAGGCGAGAAATGTGGCCTCTCTCCAATTGCTTGGCCGTCGTGCCTTCCCGCCGCGCCACCTTCTCCAATGGCGGGTACAGGGGTGGCGCCTTCTCTGGCCCGGCCCAGCCAGGCCCAGGCCCAGGGCCAGGTCCCGACTGCAGCAATGTGGGGACGGTTAGCCTCCAACGACCAACTCAATTCACCCCTAGCTTCTCCACGGTTTCGATCAAGTGAGAGTAATGTAGGTTGCAAGGAACGGTTTAATGCATTTTGATCCGGCCGCTTCTAGACAACATCTAGACAACAGCAAACCTGACAACGGGTGTCCGCGGCTTCGCACAACCAACCACGAGCGCTAAACAGAAGCTTCTGCGCCGACATGATGCAACAAAATCACTCTTCTTAGGTCCCGCCCAGATCCATACCGTCCCAACCGTTAAACATGTCCATGCTGGTATCAATGCCCCCAAACAAGTCGGCGTCGCTCGTCGATTCGAGGCCGCCGACGCTGCCACTCGGCCCCCCGAGGCCCAGGTCCGACGAGACGCCCCCGAGGCCCATGTCCAGGCCGACGCCGTCGACCGACATTCCCTCGCCTTGCACGCCCGCCGCGGCGACCATGGCGTCTCCTAACCCTGCCGCTCCGCCGCTCAAGTCAAGTGGCATGTCTGACGCCTCGAGCATGGCCGGTGGCGGCGGCAGCACCATTAGCGCCTCGACTCTCCGATGCAGACGAACGACGATCTCTGCGGCAACGGCATCCTTCTTCTGTAGCTTCTGGCAGTCCTGAGCCTCCAACCCCAACACCTCGCGGAGCTTCAGACGCCGTTGTAGCGGCGAGGCCATGTTTCCTGCCGCATCCAGCAAATTTCCTGCAGCTGGAGGCTCGTTGGTAACGTCTGGGGTGCAAATCAAGGCTGCCACGACGTCGTAGACAACGTTGGCGCTTCCAGCCTCCGACTGGTGTCTGACTTCCTCCAGCATCACGCGGAGCACCCTGCTGGTGCCGGCAATCCTGCAAGCCGCAATTATCTGCCGATGCGTGTAAGACGTCGGCATGACGTTCATGCCGTGGTGCATGCTCCACTGCACGAGCCCCTGAACCGTATGCTTGACCGCGCCCACGAGACCGGTGCTCGAGCTGCTCGCCCAAGACTCCAGCTCGTTGTGCTCTGCACCTCCCGTTCGCCTTGACAAGGGCAAGCTGTCCTTGAGAGCGCGGAGCAGCGGCTCGATGTCTTGATTCTTCGGGTCCTGCTTCTGATAAGAGCGGAGGGAATGCTCCAGCGGCTTCGCAACCAGGTTCTTCACCGATGATAGCATCGTGCTCGCCTCTCCCGAGATTGAACTGGGCAGGAGGATGAGCTGCAAGATTTTGATGATTGACTTTTGCTCTTTCTGCTCCACCCACAGGTAGTCCGAGAGAAACCGGATTGCTGGCACCAGAGAGGGTAGCAGAAAGGTGTCAACCAAGTCTTGGAGTAGTCAGTTGACGTTGCTCGGTGCGCAGCACCATGAACACTTACATTCTATGCCGCTTTTCAAAGTCTCGTCGCTGAGATAGCCGCACGTATATGCGACCACAATATTCTGAAACAACGAAGCGATGAGGAGGTAGAAATCCTGAGGCGGGCAAGATGACATCAAATCATCCCCTAGCCCACCTGCCTCGCTGTCAAATAGGCCGTGGATCCATCCATTCATGTGCCCCCTTTCCTGCTCCGTCAGCTCGTCCGTGTCGCGGCTCATGTGAGCTCGATTCAGTATCTTTGTTATGGACGAATCGGCCGAGGTAATGCCAATGTCCGCTGCTGTCAAGTTGTAGCGGTACGCAAACGCAAGGACGAGCAGCAAGATGGCACCGAACTCTTCGTAGATCGGCTGGTACTCCCCTTGATCATCGTCATACCTCCAGCCGTCCAGTAGTTGACATAAAGGCTCGAGGATAGCCGGCAGCTTCTCGAAGAGGAGCAGGATATCGAGGCTCTGGGGTTTCTGAGCCAGCTGGCTACACAGCAGCTTGAGCGACATGGTCTCTTTATTGCTGCACAGTTGGCGCATCAACTGGATAGCACGTTAGCATGCAGTCAAATACATCGAGCATCCAACGCAGCGTTACCTCAACAAGAGCCTGCGACACGGCACCAACGTTGCCATCCATCTTGTCCAGTTCGCGGACGAGCCCCTGAATCTTCTCCGGGTCCGAGAGACAATCCTGCACGAGCTTATCCTTGGAGTACTTTTCCAGCGACGGCTCGTAAGACATGGACGTTTCTCCCAATATCCTCTCGACGTGCTCCCTCTGCACCAAGCCATGAAGCGCGCAAGCGGTACAGAACTCTTCTCTAACACTCTCTGTGTACGGATTGTTACTCCTGCTCTCGTCGAACATGAGAGAGGCCGTGGGAAACACGCTGGTGTCGACCTGGTTCAGCGCCTCTGTGATGCAAAACTCGGATGACGTCGTGGAGAACTCTGGAGAGCAGAGCTGGCAAAGAAGGAGGGGAACCTTGTTGATCAGGAATGACCGTAGAAGATGCGCGTCCTTTTGTCCTTCATTTCGGAAAACAGTGTTGGCAAGAATGTCAAAGGACGCGAGTATGAGGTCAATGGCACTCGATTGCGTTTCGCCCTAGTCTCGTTAGAAGAACGTTTTGCAGCCAGCGCCCGAGGCATGCGTACCTGATATCTATTGTGGAGGAACGAGAGCAAGGCATTGTCGTCGATCAGTGGCCGACCGACAAGCTAAGTGACTGTCAACAAACAGCAAGGGGTTAGGGGGAGAGGGGCAGAATGTACTGACCGATCCGTTCAAGTATACATACAGCCCTGCGCGTGTGGTGGAGATGGGTATTTCGGGAACGACAAAGTTCTGAAGCCCAAGGTTGGATTCGAGCAGCTCGTCCATGGCAGCATTTTCGGCCGCCTGCTTCTTCTTGTCAACAGGGTCGAACCGAGCCAACGTCTCGGTACGGAATATCTCGAGCCTCTCGACAAATCCGTGTGACGGCTGCAGTGTATGTATGAATCCTGATAAGCTCGTGGAAAGCTCTTTTCGAACAGCTATACCAGAATGATTGCGTCAGGAAATGAAGAGGAACAATTCCGCGGAAGGGAATGGCCACCGTACCTTTTGCAACAGGTTTGCTGATCACCTTGACCAAAGCTGGGGTCTCGACCAATCGTAGCAGTAGGGGGATAAAAGCCGCCCGGGCAACATCCATCTCGTCGCGCACCTGCGAGTTCTGGATTTCCCCGAGTACGTCGGCCGCAAACGCCGTGGATGCAGAGGTAAAGAGATCCATCCATTTGCATATGCTCTTGACAAGTATCAGCGCAGAACGCGAGTCCCGAAACGCCGAACCTTCGACGACAGTCTTGATGACGTGGTAGAACATGACCTCCTCGGCCCAGGAAGAGATCCTCCAGCAGCGCGTCTTGTTCTCGTCCTTGTTATCGCCGTTCTGCGACAGCCGGATCTGCGCATGGAGGGACGAGTACTTGTACATGGTCCAGAGTATAGATGGCGCGTCGACGTAGCCGAGGCGGCTGAGCACTTTGATGTACGGGGGCATGCGCGGGTCGAGGCTGACATTGTTTGCGGGCTGCGGCTTGAGGCAGAGGTCGGCGATGAAGATGGGTGCCAGCGGGTGCTGGGAGTGGACGAGCGGCACGAACTCTTCGAATCGATCGGAATCGAGGCGCTCGGCAATGCACCTGGCGACAAACTTGGACCAGTACGCTGTCGACTCGCGCAGCGTGCCGCGCGGGTCCTGGATCCTGCCGTCCATGGCGCGCGCCGGACGTCGGGGTCGGGGAGACGAAGCTATTCAGAATGACGACGGATGCTAATGGGAGTCGAAACGAGCGCTAGGGAGCCAGTCAATCGCCATGGAGGATGGGTATTGCTGCACGCGGCAGCTATCGAAGGGGCGGTATTTATGTTTGCATTCGACACGAGACCGTGAGCGGCAGATAGTAACAGTCGTGGTGTTCCAAACAAGAGTGTGTGATGCGAGGTCGATGAGGCTGTGGTCGGAGTGGGAGTGGGTCAGCAGCTGAGCTTCAAGCTCGCAGGGATGCATATTAGTGACACCCCCCAGACTGGCGGGGGAGCCTGCTCGGCGCTTTGACGCCGCTCCCACCAGACGCACGGCGGCTGGCCCGTGGTTACATCTGCTCCCGAAACAAGCAGGCGGAAAGGAAACAGTACCCTCAATAAACAATCCCAACCAACATGGCGACAAGGAGCTAGCTTACGTTGCTTACGCTCGTCTCCCGTATAAAATAACCATCATGCCGTGTCTACTCTGTCCGCTGTAGCAAATGTGAATTGTGCCCAGTATGTGCATCCCGTCGGACGACAGATCGTTTGGCCCCATTGTCTCGCCCGGCTGCCGTGGCGGGTTCGATTTCACCCTCCTCTTCGAGCAACTCATCTTCACTCTTCTTCCCGCCGTCGTCTTCGTGTTGGCTGCCGTCGCGAGGCTTGTGTATCTGGCAAGGACTGATGGCAAGACGCGCCGTAGCTCTCTTCGCACCGTCAAGGTTCTCGCCTCGACAGTATTCGTCGGTTGGCAGATCGCCATACTTCAGGCCACTGCCTCCGCTGCTGGCCGTGTTTCTACCAGAGCGTCAATCCCCGTTGCCGCCGTCAACGTCGTGGCGGCGCTCCTACTGCTTGCTTTATCATGGGCCGAAGATGACAGATCGGTTCGGCCGTCGACGCTTCTCTCCACGTACCTGTTGGTGACGATACTTTTCGATCTGCCCATGGTGAGGACCCTATGGATGCTTCAGCGCCACGGCCATGGCCTCGCTGTCTACTTCTCGGTTAGCGTCATCATCAAGGCGACTCTCCTTGTTTTGGAAGAGCAGCAGAAGCGCAAGCATTTGAATCTCGAGTACAGCAACCTCCCGCCGCACTCCACGAGTGGAATCATCAATCGCAGCTTTCTATGGTGGCTCAACCGGCTCATTTGGAGAGGTCTCCATCCTCCCCCGCTACGCGTCCAAGATTTGGACCACCTTGACGCTGAATTGACTTCGGTGGCTCTCGAAGATCAGCTCCAGTACGAGTGGCAGCGGCGCAGAAGACCAGAGAGGCGGCTCGAGCTTGTCTGGGCTTTGTGCAGAACCCTGCGGTGGCCCCTGCTGAAGACAGTCCTTCCTCGACTCTGTCTCATCGCACTTTCATTCACGCAGCCATTCATAGTTTCGAGCACCATCACCTTTTTGCTAAGACCAGACGATAAGAACACTGTCACTAAGGTGTACGCCCTCGTCGCCGCAACCGTCCTTGTCTATGCTGCCCGAGCCGTCGCCTCAGTACATTACTACCAAACACTCTACCGCGCAGTGGTCATGTCTCGGGGCGCTCTAGTCACCTTGATTTACAACCGCGCGCTTCTCACACAGGATGGGATAGAAGACGACGCCGCAGCCGTGACCCTGATGTCGTCGGACTGTGACCGTATCGCATCGTCTCTCCAGCTCGTTAATAATACCTGGTCTGAAGCTCTGCAGGTAATCCTTGGCACCACTCTATTGGCATACCAGCTAGGCTGGGCTTGTGCTGTGCCGCTCCTGATAGTTGCCAGTAAGTCCAGGGATTGCCTCTCCCCCCAACTCCCTGCCTGCTGGCAGCGTGGTTAGTTGACTATCTGTTCTGACCTTTTCACCTTGAACCAAGTCTCGTCAATCTTTAGCTCGCGCATTACCAGCCAGATCGGCGGCCACTCCAAGACCTGGATGGCTGCTGTTCAGAAGCGTGTTGGTGTTACCCGCACTGTCCTTGCTAACATGCGTAGCGTCAAGATGATGGGGCTGAGTACCGCAATGTCGGATACCCTTCAAGATTTGAGGTTAAAGGAAACGGACCGCATCGGGGACTTCCGCTGGGATATTGTCTGGCAGAACGTTGTGGCCAACGCGCCCGGTTTCTTCACACCTCCTGTTGCCTTTGCGGCATATGCAATTAACGCCGCCATCCATGGAAATCTTTTTTCCTTGGATGTTGTCCAGGTTTTCACCAGCTTATCTGTCATGCGTCTTGTCACCGAACCCGCTGCTGGCTTATTGGGGAACATCCCAATGGCAGCTGCTGGGATCGGCTCGTTCGACAGAGTTCAAAAATTTCTTCTCGAGCCCTTACGTCAAGATCAGCGCGAGAGATTCTTTTTGTCCACGGCGGACTCTCATCAATCAGGCTCATCCACGTCGTCCACCGATGGGCTCGTTCCGGGCCAATGCGCAAATAACAATATAGGCAAGGATCATACAACCCTTGACAACATGGCCATTTCTGCGTCCAACTTAGTAGTCCGACCAGCCGCATCAGCTGCAGACATCGTACTGCGCGACGTGAGTTTTCAACTTCGCCGCCAATCCATCACGGTCATCCTCGGACCGGTGGCGTCTGGAAAGTCTACGCTTCTCCGGGCCATTCTCGGCGAAGTCCAATGCGAAGGTGGTACCGTACGCATCGCCGACGACCGAATAGCATATTGTGCCCAGACGCCTTGGTTACCAAACAAGACAATCCGGAAAACCATATGTGGCCGTGGTGCTGATATAGACGAAACGTGGTACCAGTCTTGCCTCCAAGCCTGTGCCTTGAAACATGACCTTGACCGGTTGCCGGATGGGGATGAGTCCTGGATCGGAAGTGACGGCATGACGCTGAGCGGAGGTCAAAAGCACCGCATAGCATTAGCTCGAGCACTTTATGTCCGCGCAAAAATTGTGGTCCTTGACGATATACTGAGCGAGCTGGATACGATCACCAGGAATACAGTAGCCGAAGCGCTCTTCGGAGATGGCGGAATGTTCAGGAAGCTTGGGTCGACCGTTGTGTTGGTGACTCACGATAGTAAGAATGCTTCTGTTGCTATTGTGGTGCTGAGCTACTCGCTAACTGAATCAAAGCCAATTGTCTGCCCTATGCTGATAAGATGCTTGTCTTGTCAGGTGGGAGAATAGATTTCGATGGCTCTTACAACGAAGCAGTCGTATCCAACGTCATCGACCGAGTCCTTCAACGCATTCAGCAGCAGGCACGCCAGGACAATGACGAAGAGTCCAAGCCAAGCAAGCCGAAAAATAAGCCAGGCGAACCCGATCCCACTGAGTTGGCAAATTTAGCTCGGCAGACCGGAGAATTCTCCGTGTACAAGTACTACTTCCAATCCATTGGTTGGCGGAGAGTGTCTGTGCTACTCGCGGCGATTCTGGTAGCAATACTGTGCGAAGTCTTTGAAAGTAGGTCTTCTTGAGAGGACAGCATTGGTGTGAAGCTAACAATGAGTCGTTAGACTTCTGGCTTAAGTGGTGGTCCGATGCCAATGGCGGGAAGCTGCCGCTCTATCTCAGCGTCTATCTAGCACTGCCTATCGTGAATTGCGCCGCTTTTGGCGTCTTCGTCTGGTATGGGCGAGCAAGTGCCAGCGCACCTTTTTGAGACCGTATATTGACAATCATCAGGAGCTTTTTCATTCATATCGCCCCAACTAGTGCCAACAAGTTGCACTACAAACTGTTAAACACTATAATGAGGTTCTTAGAGATATTAGCCCTGAACAGGGATTGACCCTCGACTGCTAACTTGAAACCCAGAGCTCCGCAGTCCTTCTTCTCATCCACACCTACCGGCAAGATACTGAACATGTTCAGCCAGGACATGACCCTAATCGAAGGGTCGCTGGCTCTTGGTGCCGCCATATTCCTCTTAGGTGAGGAAGACTTCGCGATTGTCAGTTTGGTGATCATCCAGAATTAACGACAACCAGATGGTTTCCGACTTGTGGCACACATTGGCCTTATTAGCCTCGTTTCTCCCTATCTTACCATTACGATCCCATTTATCCTCGTGGCGGTGTACGTGCTGCAGAATATTTACCTGCGAACGTCCCGACAATTGCGGTACTTGGATCTGGAGGCCAAGAGCCCTCTATATTCGCATTGCCTAGAGACCTTGAGCGGTCTTGTCACGATTCGTGCCTTTGGCTGGCAGGAAGAGAATCAGTCCGATACCCGCAGGCTCTTAGACATGTCGCAGCGGCCTTACTATCTTCTCTATTGCTCCCAGAGGTGGTTAATTCTCGTTCTCAGCCTCATCATTGGGGCACAGACTGCCATTGTTGTCGCCTTGGCACTTGGCTTCAGAAAAGCAACAGATCCAGGATTCCTCGGCGTTTCGTTAACTACTATCATTGGTAAGAGCTAACCTTACAAGAACCGAAACATGTCAAATTCTGCAATCCCATCGCACACGGCTGACTGGCTGTGTCTAGGTTTCGATAGCCTCCTCACCTCCCTCATTACAGGTTGGACAGAGCTCGAAATCTCTCTTGGGTCTGTCGCAAGAGTCAAAAACCTCGAAGAAGATGTACAACCAGAAGACTGCCCCGAAGATAAGCACGAGCCCCCACCATCCTGGCCAGATCGAGGTGAAATACAATTCCGCAACGTCTCAGCATCCCACAAGTACGTCTAATTTTCCCTGTGAGAGGACTTTGGATTGATTCGGAGCATCATCACCTAATTTTTGTCTAGTCCCGACACTGTCGCGCTCCGAGATGTGAGCTTTTCCATTGCCCCAGGCCAAAAACTAGGCCTCTGCGGTCGTACAGGAAGGTAAGTCAGAGCCCCTAAAAGGTCTCTTTGAATAACGAGCCTCACACAACCCCGTGACAGCGGCAAGAGCTCGTTGGTTGGGACCTTGCTGCGACTGTTAGAAATCGAGCAAGGTTCCATCACCGTCGACGGACTCGACCTTTCCAACCTCCCTCGCGATACCATTCGCTCGCGCTTCATTGCCCTCCCGCAAGATGCTTTCATTTTTGTCGGCAGCGTTCGCCTGAACCTGGATCCCCTGCGGCGCGCGACAGATGAGGCAATTGTCGAAGCCCTGACTTGCGTTGGTCTTTGGAGCGGTGTGCTCGCCGATCGAGAGGGCGGTCTCGATGCTGATATCACGCCATCATCGCTGTCCAAAGGCCAGCAGCAACTGCTGGCGCTGGCGCGTGCTCTTCTCGAAGTCAAGCAGGGTCGCAAAATCCTGCTCTTAGACGAGCCAACACGAAGCATTGACAGGGAAACGGATGCGATCGTGCAGAGAGTCCTGAGCAAGAACTGCTCTAGCTGCACCGTTGTGACGATCGCTCATAGGATGGACACGATCTTGGCTTCTGATGTTGTTGCCGTCATGGAAAGCGGCATGGTCGTCGAGTTCGGAGAGCCTCAGGAACTGCTGGCTCGAAATGGCAAGTTTACGGAGCTCGTAAATGGGTGGACTGGCTAGCCGTATAGAATACAGCAACACATTATGGAGGGGTTTCACTCCGTGATAGAGCTTGTAATGTGGCCAGAGCAGAGTCCGTAGGCCTCCTCCCATTGTTTTGCAGATAAAACAATCAAGTGACGTGAATGGACATGGGCCCCCGTCTGTGAGATGTGACGATGACACAAAGCGCAAGGAATGGCGTTCTGAAGCTGGAAGTTCGAGGAGCGTGCGAAACAGCGAGCAGTAGAAGTATAGACCATGTCACGTCTTGTCAGAGTCGAATCGAGTCGAAGCAAGACAAAGGCTTCTTGTACGACCACTCCAGCACCCTTCTTTTAGAGAGGATTCAGAAGCCCAAGTCAGCGTCTCTCTGCGTGCAATGCCCAGCAGAGAGTTGCGCTGCGTAGACGACGACGACACATGCACTCCGCGGCATGGCTGCAGCCGATATGAGGGGCACATGCCAATCAGACAGCTACGATACTGCACTCGCAAGCCCACCTGCGCTGCAACCTGCGGGGGACAGACTGTCCGGGGGACGGGGCTCTGCTGGCAGCCTCCTGACCTATTACACGCCCGCGGGCTAGATGCCGCTCGAGGCGAGGCAAATTGTCGCAGCGTGCGTCTCGACTCGAATGACTCTGAAGGAACCGGTTTGCGGGCATCAGAGGCGACCTGGATCTAGCAGATCGACACAGGCCCCTGCTGAGCCACTCATACGCATACGAGCACCCTGGAATGGGCCTCTACTGCACACCAGCTGCAAGCCGATACCGCTGCATGTGGGGGTGGCCTAGCCCAAGGTTGGGCAACCCAGGGAGCTCCCGCTTCCCGTGTCGGAGCTTTTGCACATGCATTGCGACCGAGCTGACCTCGCTGCAAGCGACATCCAGAACGATCATTTCCATCTCCTCCTCACTTCCCCTCTCTCGCTTCCCCTTTGCCGCATCGCTCTGCGCCCTTTTTGCAAATCCTCTCCTCCGTCGACTCGGCCAGCGTCCTTCGTTCGAGCCCACGCCCCCGACTCACGTCATCGCCACCTACGCCAGCATCCAACGAGGGCCTCTGCATGGAACCGTGGGCATGTTCTCCATCGCGCTGCGCAGAACCGGCAAACGATGCAGACTGACCGGCCCGCTTGTCGCGCGGGCCGACGCCGTGTGCCCGACGCCCTGCGCGCCGCAGCACGCGCGGAGAGCCAGCAACGGGACTTGGCGGCCGGTGTCGGTGTTGGACGAGTACGCATTCGCACTCCCTGAACCCTCTTCCACTACCTTTCCCGCAATTGACTGACACTCTTGCAAGGTGGGTTAGCAGAGAAGCACGGCCCATAAGCCTGCGACAGCTCATGGTCTTTGGCCGCTCTCTGACCGAGTCGCGCCTCATCAGCTCCGCCAACTATGTCCGCACTGAGCTGCCCGCCAGGTAACCACGACCTCGTCCACGGCCACCGCCGGATGCTGACGCTCAATCAACAGAATAGCGCATCGTCTTCGCGACATGCAGCAGCTTCCGTACGTCGTCGTCACAAACCCCCACATCAA
This sequence comes from Tolypocladium endophyticum, assembly GCA_024339985.1. Lineage (NCBI taxonomy): Eukaryota > Fungi > Ascomycota > Sordariomycetes > Hypocreales > Ophiocordycipitaceae > Tolypocladium > Tolypocladium endophyticum. The sequence goes on along the minus strand of JALHBW010000030.1, from coordinate 52,618 downwards.
CGAAGTCTACAACCTCTATTACAACGCCTTCGACTGCTTCCGCAAGCTCAAGGAGGTCAAGACCCTCGAGGATAACGACAAGCTCTGCGAGATCATCGCGCAAAATCTCAAGAGCCACCTGACCGTCATACCAAAGCTGGCCATGGGCATCTTGGAGTGCGGCGGGCTGATGGATCCGCTGGAGTTGGACAAGTTCATGAATACTATTCTACGATCGGTGAGTCATGGCCAAGTTCTGTCCGTGCCGACTCGACTCACACTTCTCAGCGCATATCAAGACGAGTCATTGCTGAGCAGCACCTATCTCTGACTGAGACGTATAATTCGTCACACTTCTCTCCTGGAGCCAAGCTCTCCGAGTCCGACTTCATAGGCGAAGTCTTCATCAAGTGCTCGGCCAAGGACGTCATCGACCGCTGCGCCAAGGCCGTTACAGCCCTTGCGCGCTCAACAAATGGCCCAGGCGTCCAGGTCCCGGAGATCAAAGTCGTCGGCCACCTCGACGCCAGCTTCCCTTACATCCTGAGTCACATAGAATACATTGTCGGCGAGCTGCTCCGCAACTCGGTCCAAGCCGTCATCGAGCGTCATCAGAAGCTAAAGGACATCAGCTCTCCGCCGCCACCCATCGAGGTTACCATTTGCGAGGCGCAGGAGCACGTAATTTTCCGAATATCTGATCGCGGTGGCGGCATCCCGCGCGCGGAGCTCCCCTATCTTTGGTCCTTCAGCAAAGGCCCCCAGAGCAAGAAGCGCCTCGAGAACCTCGGCCAGGTGCCCCGCATGGCCGCCACGATGCAGGAGCTCCACGTCGAGGACGAGCTGAGTCGCCGGGACTTGAAGACCCCCACCTACCAGAGCTCCCTCTCCTCGCTCACCAGCCGGCCACCCAACCTACGCCTCGGCATGGGCCTGCCCCTCAGCCGTGTCTACGCAGAGTACTGGGCAGGCAGTCTCAATCTTCACAGCCTCGAGGGCTACGGTGTCGACGCATTTCTTCAGATCTCGAGGCTGGGAAATAAGAATGAGCAGTTGGCCACGAGGGCCAGCATGGATGCCGTCTGAGGCTGCCCTCAAGCGTGGCATATTTTTTTGTTTTCGACATGACAACTGCGATGGAATAAGGGTGGCCTAGCGCACCGGTGCATTATCATTTTTTGGATGAATCAGGCAAGCGGGTTTTTGTTTTTACCTCGACTCCTGTAAGCAAAGGAGTCCAGTGAGGTGGGAAATTTTATCTACATGTATGCTGGGTCCGGGGCAACATGCAATACTCTTTATTTTGAACATGGGTTTTGCGGTCTTGCCAAGTGTATCATGAAACGTGACGACTGAATTACATGGGCCTCAAGGGGCCTAGCTGAGAAAATGGGGGTGCTTCTGTAAAGCGGACAAATAAAATAAGGCTACATGATCAAAAGCTTCAACCTCGCACGCGCGCCCGCGTCTAACAGAGCTATACTTACGAGATGACTGCCAACGCGAATCGCAGGACTGAAAAATATGGCGAGCACGTCCATGACACACCGTAGCCAAACAGGAGGCGCGGTGGACAAAATCGCAACCATTCCCCGCCTCAGCGCCTGCAGACGGCAACTGACGCGGGCCATCATAATGCATCTTCCTCCGTGCGGGTATTCGTTGGCCTTTTCTGCAACTCCTAATCCCAAACTGGAGCGACGAGTACGTGAAAAGTCGGCAGTAATCTGTCCAATATCAACATGGCCTGCCGACGACACTGCGGCTGATCTAACGGCGGCCGTGGCTGCGGACGGCGCTGCCCTGCATCGACTCGAGCTCCGTCTCCAGCTGCTTGATCTGAGCGTGCGTCTGCTCGAGGTCCTTGTTGAGACGGTCGCGCTCGGCAATGAGTTTCTGCTCCCACTGCCGGAAACGCTGCTCCTCGATCTTGACCTGCTCGGTAAAGCGCTTCCGCAGAGCCTCCTCTTCCTCCTTGAACTTGGGGTTGTCGAGCTTCCTGGGACGGGCCTCGCCGAACTTGCGCGTCTCCATCTGCTGGGCGCGGTAGGCCTCGTAGTGCAGCTCCTCGGTGGTGTGGATGAGGTCGAGCATGTGGGTTCGGATCAGGATGGATCGCAGCTTCTTGAAATCGCAGTGGTCCTCGTTCTCCACCTCGGCAACACCCCAGGAGTATTGACGACCCTTGACGATGCGGCCGTCACCAGTCTTGACGTCCTTCTCGGAGCCGATGACGGCGAACGGCATGGCGGCCATCAGGCTGCGGGCATGCTGAGCAGCAGCCTCGTCATCCTCCTCGATGGGAGGCTGGTAGATCTTGATGTTCTGGGCCTCGATGACGGAGATGATCTGGAAGAGCAGTCAGCAATCGAGTTGACCTGGGGCTCACGCTGCGTAACGTACCCTTTGCTTGAACTTGGCCAGGTCAGCCGGGCTGAGAGTGTCGGCCTTGGCAATGACAGGGATCAGGTTGACACGAGAGCAAAGCCTCTTCATCACCTCGATGTCCAGGGGCTTCAGAGTGTGGCCGGTCGGGCGGATGAAGTACAGGCAGGCGTGGACACGAAGGTCGATCTTGTCCTGGCGGCGGGGCTGCTGCTCCTGAAGCATGTACGACTCGTGCTGGTCGTCGAGGAACTCGATGATGGGCATCCAGGAGTCACGGTTGTTGACATAGTCACCGAAGCCGGGGGTGTCAATGACAGTCAGGCGAACTGCACGCAGGCACAATTAGCCTTGCTCAAGCACGAAGACTGGCGTCGGGAGGCCATGTTCGTACCTTTGAAGAACTTCTCCTCCAGCTCAGCCTTGGTGATCTCGATCTCCACGGTCTTGTCGACCTGCTTCTGGTGGCGCTTCTTGTGGTCGGCGTAGTTCTTGATGGTGGTGGAGAAGAGGGTGTTGATGAAGGTGGTCTTTCCCAAGCCAGACTCGCCAGCAACCTGAGATACATGGACTGATTAGTTGCTGTCGTCGAAATCTCATTTGCGTACGAGGAAACTGCTCGCTGGACCGCTCTATTCGAATTCAGACACTACATACCATGATGGTGAAGCCGGCACCGCGTTTGGCAACAATCTTGTGTCGCTGGTTGGGGAGATTGGCAATGCCAATCGGCGAGGCGCTCTCGGCAGCGGGAGGAGCCATGTCGACGGGATTCGGACGCAACGCTGGGACTGAAGGTGATGCAATAAAGGCAATCGGAAGCCGACGATGACACGCAGGTGAAGACTGCAGAGAGACGCCTACGATGGCGGTGCGAGTCGAGTTGCAGGGACCAGAGTGGGCAGAGATGGTGGAGGTTCGGGAGCTTGCTGGATTCACGAGCACTCGTACGGAGCACCTCAGGGGCAGGCGGCAGCGGGACCAAGCCAAAAGGGGGGCTCGTGGCCGCCAATTTTGCTGCCCTTGCGCCGTTGGCTGGTCTGGGGGGGACACGGGGCAGGAGGCGGTCCCCTTTTCCCCCCAAGCCACTCGAACGCGGCGGCTCTGCATGGCGGTCGGTGCGCAGCGGCCTTGCCCGAAGCGGCATAGGCGCAGGCACCGGGATCAATTATCTGCCGACCCCTCATGGCACTTCAGATGGTGGGCCGACGCGCGCCCGCCGCCATGAAGAGAGTTTGGAGTCAAGGACCAGTCGAGTGTCGCAGCCCTCGTCCAATGAGGCGGTTCCGTAAGGCATGTACGGATTTTTGCAAAGTACGTACAGCGACAAAAGAAGTACCTTACATCATATGCTCACTCACTGCGACTCATCCGATGCAAAATTCAGTCGATACCTATATAGCTACGTTTTAACCCCCAAGCTTACATCAGCGACAGGCAACTTGGCGGAGTGGTTAACGCGACAGCTTGCTATGAGTACGCTGTTTCCTTCGGGAGCACAAGTTCGAATCTTGTAGTTGTCGTTTTTTTTCCTGCCCGGACGCCGGTCACGTGATCTTTCACGTGCTCACGCGCGGCCAAAAATTCACTGGTACCGCTAATCGATAAGCAACGAAGCAAGCAATCCCAGCCAAATTTTTGGCGGCGGCGGCCAAAGTTGCACTTGATCGCAGTATCATGGCCTGCAGATGACAATGAAGACCGACTTCAAGGTGCGATTGAGCCCCAACTGGAGCAAGCGCATGCATTCCGACGCCTGCTAACATTTTATTTCGCAGTTTTCGAACTTGCTGGGCACCGTCTACTGCCAGGGCAATCTGCTCTTCAGCCCCGATGGCACCCATCTCTTCTCGCCCGTGGGGAACCGGGTGACGGTCTTCAACCTGGTAGAGTATGCACGCCTCTTGGAATGCTGCTGGACCTTGAAACCCCGTGTGTCTAACGAACATCTTATAGAAATAAATCATACACGCTCCCCTTTGCGCATCGCAGGAACATCTCGAGAATCGGACTCACACCGCGCGGCAACCTCCTCCTCTCGGTCGACGAAGACGGCCATGCCATCCTCACCAATGTCCCCCGCCGAATAGCCATATACCACTTTTCCTTCCGATCGCAGGTCACGGCGCTCGCCTTTGCTCCCTCTGGCAGACACTTTGCCGTCGGGCTCGGTCGCAAGATCGAGGTGTGGCACGTCCCCTCAACCCCAGACGCAAATGCCGGCGGCGAACTCGAATTTGCACCCTTCGTAAAGCACCACACACACACTGGGCACTTTGATACTGTGCGGCATGTCGAGTGGTCGAGCGACTCCAGATTCTTCCTGACGTCCTCCAAGGACTTGACGGCGAGAATATGGAGTCTGGATCCGGAAGACGGATTCACGCCGACGGTGCTCTCGGGCCACAAGCAAGCTGTCGTGGGAGCGTGGTTTTCTGAAGACCAAGAAACCCTCTATACGGTGAGCAAGGATGGCGCCGTCTTTGATTGGCGCTACGTCAAGCCCATCAATCGCATCAAGGAGGACGACGACATGGTTGACGAGGAAGATGACTCTGACATGCGATGGCGCATAGTGCAGAAGCACTTCTTCATGCAGGGAAGTGCCCACGTGAGGTGTGCAGCTTTCCACCCGGACTCAAACCTGCTGGTGGCCGGCTTCTCGAATGGCATTTTTGGACTCTACGAGATGCCCGACTTCAACAACATCCACAAACTGAGCATATCGCAGAACGACATTGACTTTGTCACCATCAACAAGACTGGGGAATGGTTGGCTTTCGGCGCCTCGAAACTCGGTCAATTGCTGGTGTGGGAGTGGCAGTCGGAGTCCTACATCCTCAAACAGCAAGGCCATTTCGACTCGATGAACTCCCTCGTCTACGCGCCGGATGGGCAGCGCATCGTAACCACGGCCGACGACGGGAAAATCAAGGTGTGGGACATTGAGTCGGGTTTCTGTATCGTCACCTTCACCGAACACACGAGCGGCGTGACGGCCTGCGAATTTGCGAAAAAGGGCAACGTCCTTTTCACTGCCAGCCTCGACGGCTCAATCCGAGCATGGGACCTCATCCGCTACCGAAACTTCCGTACCTTCACCGCGCCGACCCGCTTGTCCTTCTCTTGCATGGCCGTGGACCCCAGTGGCGAGGTTGTCGCAGCAGGATCTCTGGACTCTTTCGACATTCACATTTGGTCCGTCCAGACTGGTCAGCTCCTTGATCAGCTGTCTGGCCATGATGGGCCGGTCTCTGCGCTGGCATTTTCGCCAAATGGGGACTCTCTAATCAGCGGCAGTTGGGACCGCACTGCTCGGATATGGTCAATCTTCAGTCGGACGCAGACGAGCGAACCTCTCCAGCTTCAAGCAGATGTGCTGGACATTGCCGTACGGCCGGATTCCTTGCAGCTTGCAATCTCAACGCTGGACGGACAGTTGACCTTTTGGTCGCTGGCAGATGCCGAGCAAGTTGCTGGGCTGGATGGGCGTCGCGACGTGTCCGGAGGGCGGCAGGTGACGGACCGAAGGACCGCGGCCAACGTCTCCGGGACCAAGAGTTTCAACTCCATTCGCTACAGCATGGACGGAAGCTGCCTGATTGCTGGTGGAAACAGCAAGTACATCTGCCTGTACTCGGTGACGACGATGGTTCTGTTGAAGAAATTCACCGTCAGTGTCAACCTCTCCCTATCTGGGACGCAAGAGTTCCTCAACAGCAGAAACTTGACGGAGGCAGGACCTATGGAAGCGCTGGATGACCAAGGTGAGGCATCGGACCGCGAAGATCGCGTCGACTCAAGCCTGCCGGGTTCCAAGCGTGGCGGAGATCCTTCGGCCAGGAAGAAGCTGCCTGCCGTTCGGGTGACGGGCATTGACTTTTCGCCTTCCGGAAGTGCCTTTTGTGCGGCCTCTACCGAGGGTCTCCTCATCTACAGCTTGGATACCACTCTCCAGTTCGACCCGTTCGACCTACACATGGAAATCACTCCCGCCTCGACCCTGAACGTGCTAGAAGTGGAGCGCGACTACCTCAAGGCCCTCGTCATGGCCTTCAGGCTGAACGAGGCTGGCCTGATCAAGCGAGTGTTCTTGGCCGTGCCGCCGACGGATATTTCCCTCGTTGTGGCAGACATACCTACCGTCTACGTATCCCGACTGCTGCGTTTCGTCGCCGCCCAAACCGAAGAGTCCCCGCACATCGAGTTCTGTCTCTTGTGGATCAAGGCGCTGATCGACAAGCACGGCGCGTGGCTGACGGCCAACAGGGGCAAGGTGGATGTCGAGCTGCGAATAGTCTCACGCGCCGTGTCGAGGATGCGGGACGAGATCCGGAGGCTGGCAGATGAGAACGTCTACATGGCGGACTATCTCCTGGGGCAAGCTGGCAAAGAGACGGAAAAGGGAAGCGACAGGCAGCTCAAGTCGGGTGGACAGCAGATGATTGACCTGGGCATGAGCGGCAACGCAGAGTCTGGCGGCGAGTCGGACGACGACGAGTGGATTGGATTAGATTAAACGTTCAGATAAATGGATAAGACTCTGTAAATACCCCCAAGGAACAGATGTCAGCCTCTAATTAGAGGCGTGTCGAGTTACATGGTATCTTGGCGCGTCTGTTCTGATCAGACTTATACGATGTTCCCGTAAAGTGTGTCCCTCGCGCCTCACGTTCTTTTGGGGATATCCTCCCACGCCTCCTTGAACCCGGCCGATCGCACCCACTCATACTCCTCTCCCTGAACGCTGCGCAGCAGCAGTTGCATAACCTTGAGCCAGGCCTCGTCTCCCTCGATGCGGATCCACGGCCGGCCAGCCCACTTGCGCGAGGCATCCTGGGCAAGCAGCAGCGCGCGCACCGTCTTGATGAGGTGTCCGTCGTCGACGATGTCGTGGAAGCGCGGGACGAGGTCGCGCGCTTGCGTGACGCCAAGATGGGCATCCTCGGGCGTGAGCGTTTCGAGGGCCTCGGCGAGGCGCAAGGGCGGGCTTCCGCGCGCGAGATACTCGATACAGTCGAGGCGCAGCTTCCACTCGAGGAGACGGGCGCGGGCGGCGGCGGGGATCCAGGCGGCGTGCTTATTGAGGGAGAGGAAAAAGGGCGCCGAGGTGAGGTGGTGGCTGTGAGCGCGTCAGTGATGCCGCTGAGGGTGCTGCTCCTGCTCCTGCAGGGCGCCACGACGGAGATGGTCGAAGGCTCGGTCGGATAGAGGGGCAGAGAGGCGGTGCGGCTTACATGAGGAAAAAGTCAAACTTGGCAATGTGCGGTGGGTGCAGGGAGGCGGCGGCGGCGATGTAGGCGGCGCCGTGGATCATCTCGGCGGTGCGCTCCTCGAGCTCGTCGGGCGAGACGCGTATCTGAGCGAGCACGGCGACGGCCTCGTCCTCGGCGCGGGCCAGCACGCCGTCGTAGATGCGGTTCGGGTCCTCCCAGCGGGCGCTCGTCGCGAGCTTCGGATGCTCCTTGCGCGCCGTCTCGCAGATCTCGACCACGGAACGGCGCGGCCGCGCGGGGCCCGCAGCCGCCGCCGCCGCCGCCGCGTTGTCGACCTTGAGCAAGAAATCGCCGAGGCGATCCCTGTGCACCGCCGCCTGCGCCAGGCCCTCGGCGACGATGACGGGCTGCTCCCACTCGACACCGTAGAGCAGCTGGATCATGGGGTGCAGGAAGCCCGCGTACAGCCGGGGCCGCAGCGCGGCGCTGCGGGCGGACGCGTCGTCGAAGACGTACTCGGTCAGGACGGCCTGCCAGCCCTTGTGCTCGATCTCGCGCTGGAAGAAGGCGAGGAAGTCGGGGTAGTGGCGCCCCTGGCCGAGGTACTGGGGCGCGGCGGCGGCCCAGTCGCGCTGGAGCTCCTCGACGGCGGAGCCGTGCGTCTTCATGGCCCTGGTCTGGTACGTCTTGTTCTCGTCGTAGGCTCGCTGCAGGAGGGTCGGGCCCGCGCCGGTGCCGTAGAGGGTGAGGAGCTGGTGGACGATCTGCGGTGGCGACCGTGTCAGTTACGGGGGCAGATGCGGACTGGGCACGCTGCGCACGTGGTTGTGGAAGCCATCTGCATTGAAGAAGACGTGGTGGTTCTGCGCATGCGGTCAGTACGTGTACGAGCCATCCGGCCGCTGCCACGGACGCACCTCGAGGTCCTGCTGAAGCAGCTCCGTGAGCTTGGATGCGGCCGCCTGGTCCTGCTGGACGTGGAGCAGGCCCGTGTCCCGCGCGGGGACGTGGATCTGGTACGCCGTCGCCATGGTCGCGCGTGTATGCGTACGAAGAGACGAGTGGTATGTCCTTTGTAGTTTCGGGACGGTTATGCTTGGTGCGCCTCGCAATAGAGGTCGCGGTAGTCGCATGGGAAGCTGGTAGCCGGCGCGTTGTCTCTTTCAACGGCCCGCCGCGACGCTCCCATGCCGGGTCACTTTATACTCATCCGCAACCGCCTCAGTCTCGACGACGCGAGCGTTGGATCGGAAGGACAAGTGTCGGCTGGTGCTGCGGTGGAGGTGCAACGCTGACAAATTTGAGGCTCGGATGTCCGAGACGTGAGCGTTGATTGCAAAGCGGCGAAGCGCAGTGGCTGGGGCGGTCGGTTGCGGGGTGACATCATGCGTAGCTCAGACGGCTGTCACCCTAACGTACTGCAGCTCGCAGCTCGTCGCGGCGCCACCCTCCAGCCAACCAGCTAGCCAGCCAGTCAGCCGTTGCCGCCGCGGCAGAAGGGCGCCGTCGCGTTATTTTGCCAATGCTGAGGTCGGGCCCTGGAGCTCCGTTTGCCGACGTTGCGTCGGCCCGGCCCTCGGAGCAAGGAGCACGACGGCGGGCCCTGCAATGCGACGCGGGCCGCGCTGCTGATCGCTCGGGTCACTCGGCCAGCATAGACAGTAACTGTCAAAGGAATCTCATTCACGGGTCGCGTAGCCCGGTGCTGCTCCATCTACAAGCTCGTACTACTTTCAGTCATGACATCCAAACATTAAACCCCCGCCCTACGCCTTGCGCTTCTTCTGCGGCGGCTTGTCCTCGCCGTCGGCCTCGTCCATGTCCTCGTCGTCGTCCGACTCAAAGTCCATGTCGCTCATGGCTTCCTGCTCCTGGGCTTGGGCTGCGGGCAACAGGCGTTAGTTGAGCTTGTTCAAGCTAACCCTCCATCTCCTCATCCGAGTCCTCGTCGTCCGAATCCTCCTCCTGGCTCTCGAAGAACTCACTGAAGTACTTGATGGCGCCGGGCCACAGGTCCTCGGCGATGGAGACGGCCAGGTCGTCGGCCGTGGGGAAAATCTCGAGCTCGTACTCGTCGTCGTCCTCCTCGTCGTCGTCGGCCTCGTCGTCCTTGACCTCGACCTCCTTGCCGTCCTTGCGGGCCTGGCGGCGCTCCTGCTCCTTCTTGGCGGCCTCGCGGCTCTCCTCGGGCGTGATGTTGCGGCCGCGGAAGCCGAACCAGGCGAAGAAGCTGACGCCGCCCAGGCCCGTGTTCTCCATCTGCTCCTTGAGCTTCTTCTTGGCCTCGGTCTCGTCCGTCTTGCCCGCCTTCTCCTCCTCGAACACCTGCTTGGACAGGGCCAGCAGGCCGCCCGTCAGGTCCTTGTCGGCCGACTTCCACTTGATGTCGACGGGCTCGCTGACGAGGCCGGCCCAGCCGTCCTTGGCGTAGCGCCACCAGAACTTCTTCTCGAGCACCGTGTTCTCAAAGTACTCGTTCTCGCTGAACTCGAACTTGATGGCGATGCTGCGGGGGTCGCCCTGGGGCAGCTCGAACCGCTCGACCGAGAGGGTCTTGAGGGAGCCGAGGAGCAGGGCCGCGTCGCTGGGCTGGATGTACTCGTCAATGTCCGCGGGCGACTGCTCAAAGACAAGAGGCCAGAAATTGGGGATCTGGGAGACGATCTTCTCGCGCTTGGCGTGGAGGTGCTTGGACAGCTTGTCCTGCTGGCGGACTGTCGGCCGGTGCGTCAGCGGGCTCCTTGTCGAGGAATTTCAAGAGGCGGGTTCGCGGCGTGACGCTCGCAGCGGCGGTGAGCGGCGACGCGCCCAGGGCCGCAGCGCACGACACGCGGCAGCAGCAACTTACTCAGCTCAAGCTCGACATCCTCGAAGTCGTCCTCGAGGTCCTCGAGCTGCTCGTAGGCGATGGGGATGTCCAGGTTCTCGGCCGACATGGCTGCGGTGGTGACTGGTGCGTGTGAGTGAGTGAGTGAGAGCGTGAGGTTGGTTGGTTGGTTGGTTGAGAGGGGAGGTTGTGAGGAAGGTCTAGGAAGGTAGGCAAGGTAGGTAAGGTAGGTATTGCTTGCAGGCGGGAAGCTTGGTCTGCCCAGGGAGCTTTATAAGTCGGCCGGGAGTTCGTCGACGCAAACAGAAAAAAAAAATCTGCGCGCCCCAGAAATTTCAACAAAGCGATCAGCTTGGGCTCTAGCTGCATCGGCGAGCTCTCCGTCACGACGGCGTAGCTTGGGAGAGAAATTTGCCTCTGCGGTACTTGAGTGGTCAGGTTGATGTCATCGGGCCCCGTCACATCCCCGTAACCGCTCCACTGGGTAGGGAGTTGCGAAGGGTCCGGGCCCACGGCGGGGGAGGACGAGCGAGTCCCTGCGCTTAGGCTTAGGCGTAGGGGTCGTTCGGGTCGGCTGGCCTTGGTTTGGCAGTCTGGTCTTGGTTGGCAGGGCAAACTCGGGCTAAACGGCCCTCCCATCCATCGGAGCCTACCAATGGGGCAACTGCAGCGGCTTCTGCCGCCCACGCGACGCCGCCCGGCCTCACGCCTCGGCGCTGCCCGTCGCTGCAACCACATCAAAGAGAGTTCTATGAATAAACGGACAACGTGAAACTAAACCTTCGACCGCACCCTACAGCCGCCCGCGCCTTGATGCCACGGCAGTCCCGCGGCGATTGCCGCTCTCAAGACCGCCTATCCCTTTATCCAACCTCGGCCAAGGCAACAGCAAGCCGGGTTGGCGTGCCATTGCATTGAGCTCGTCACCCAAACACCTTCGCTTTCTCCGAAGACGCGGGCGCTTTTACGTACGAGTAGTCGTAGTTCCGTGTTGCCAGTTGCGGCATTCTTCCAACTACGAGTACATACGTTCGTTCGTTTACCTTGCGCCACACCATACCGCCAGCGCCTCATCGCCGAGCCACTTGTCGTCCGGACCAGACCTCACGCAAACATGGGCCGGCCGCTGGCTCTGCCATCCTTCGCCTCTCGCCCATAGCCCCGTTTGCCAACTCAGCAGCGGCTCAGCAGCCGTGAAACCGACGATATATACGCCCTCTCGTATTCGTCGTAGTAACCACCCACCATCTGCCGCATCTTCATTTTGACGGCCATCTCTCCGATCTTGCCACACCGCAGCCCTGCTTCAGATCTCCGAACAAAACTTTCGCCATCTTGCCTCAGTCTCCTTGCATAGCGGGCAGGATCGCCGCCTGTGCCGGCTTCCGTTGTGCTTTGTTGTTCACGCTTGGTTCACTCTCTAAACCCCTCAACGTTGCAACTGTTCGTTGCCGAGACTCGCAACCCTACATCGACGTCGTCGAGACTTGGATTTCCCGAGCCCACAACACCATGAATCACCACCGCCCTCGCAAAATGCCCCTCGAGGTGGCCGTCTTCTCACCCGAGAGCGCCCTCACGGCCCAGACCCTCGGAGCATCCCGCGTCGAGCTCAACGCCGCTGGCTCCTACCGCGTCGGCGGCCTGACTCCCACCATCGGCGAGCTCTCGCAACTCCGGGCCGAGCCGCGCCGCCTCACCATCCCAGTCCACGTCATGATCCGCCCGCGGGGTGCCCCGGCCGAAGGGCTCGACTTCGTCTACTCTGCCCGCGAGCTCGCTGACATGTTCACTGCCATCGCCAGGTTCAAGGCGTCTGGACTCATGAGCCCCCTCGCGGGGGATCGTTTCGTGTTTGGCGCTCTGGCCAAGGCTGACCACGATGGTGAGGGCGCCTCTGGCGACGCAGGAATCGACATCGATGACGGCATCTGTACTGCGCTCATTGAGGTTGCAGCGCCCTTTGGCTGCGTCTTCCATCGAGCATTCGATCCCATCGCTGCGAGTGGGCGTGGCCTCGAAGGTGTCGAGCACCTGGCCAAGCTCGGCTTCCAGGGCCTCCTCACTGCTGGTGGTTTGAACAGCGGCTGCTGTGATCAGGACAACGTCGATAGGATCGACGTCATGTGCCGTCGCACCGCCGGCAAAATTCAAATCGTCGCCGGTGGAGGCCTGCGTCGCTACAACGTTCGCAAGGCAGCTGCTCAGCTCGCCGTCTACGACGATAGCACCATCTGGTTCCACACCGCCGCTCTCAAGACCGTCGACGGCAACCCCACGGAGAGTCTTGACGGCGACGAGCTTGTCGACATCCTCACCGTTCTGGAACAGGTCCAGCCGGCCTAGAGGGATCCGGCTGGCCATTGGTTACAGCACTATGGCTCAGGTTCGCGCCACTAGCCCTACTTCAAAGATGATGACCCGTGCAGACGTTGCGCTAACTTTGTCTCTCTGGCCCCAAAGTTGAGGCCGACGTTAAGCATTGGACCTGGTACCTGAAAGCGGGACTTGGGCCCTGGAGTGTCCATGACTTCGTCAACCGTTTGTCATCCATTCCGACCGATATCGTCGTCAATCAGAGTTTCGAAACGACGTTGGGGTCTCCACCAATCTGTGTTGACCAGCATTAGTTTGGGTTTCTGTCGCCACTCGTCCGCAATGAGATGATGAACTGCATGGCGCAGATGAGCTTGGGACTCCCCACGTAGCTCGAAAGCCGAATGTGTACTTTAGCCCTGCGGAGGGCCGTGGGTTCTTTGCGATTTCAGGATTGGAGTGAGAGGTTATGATATCGGGATTTACCAGATTTGACCGAGCATGGCCAACATGAGACAGAACACGACAGGATACCAAGACATCACAAAGATAGATGCACAGGTCTTTTTTCTGCATTCAAATCGCACAGCGGCTTAGCTCGTGTGAAGCCCATTCATTCACTTGCATTCTACGGCAAACTGGGCATTCGATCTTTTACTATTGATACATCTCGTTCATGGACGTGAAGCTACTCCCGACCATAGCCGTGACAAACGTTGAGGCCTTCTGGCTAGGCTACGGCTTGGCCTTGCATCCACCCGCGTGTTCGCGTGCTAGGCCCAGGCAGCTGGCAATCTTGTAGAATATATCGACGTTGCTAAAGGTGCCGCCAAAGGTGGCCTGGCACGGCCCCATGGCGTAGACGGGCACATCGGTGAGCGAGTGGACGCCCTGAGCCTCGCTGGTGGGCAATGTCCCGTTGATGACGATACCCTTGGGCGCGTCCTGGGCGTTGACGTAGTACTCGCTGCCCACCTTGACGGCGGGCTCGCGGGGGCCGGCCTTGTGCACCTTGTAGTCCTCACGGCGGTCAGGAGCGGCGCCCACGCCACCCGCGATGGCATATCGCGGCTCCCAGTTGGTGGGAAAGTTCACACCGGTGCCATACTCGACGCCCTTGGCCTTGCTCGTGTACTGTGACAGGCCCGACTTTTCGTAGACGCCGATTGCGTTGCGCTTCTGGCGCTCGTCCTCCTGCTTGGAGAGATAGTCGGTATCGACGGACCCAAAGACACTATAGACGGTCGTCGGTTAACAGACATTCAGTGACAACAGGGGCAACAATGAGGGTAAAGCTTACTCAAAGCCGTGGCCATGGTCCGCGGTGACGATGACGAGAGTCTCTTCGAGAATGTTGAGCTCCTTGAGCTTTTCAATGGTGGCGCGAACAGTGTCGTCGAGCTCAAGCAGGTCACCCAGGGCCCGGTCATAGTCGAGGGCATGCATCTGTTTGTCGACAGAGGCAGCCTCGGACATGAGGAAGAAGCCCGCGTCGCCGCCGCGCTTGTTCAGAATCTCAACGGCCTTGAGAGTCATGTCTTTGAGGCCGGGAAGGTCGAGGGCGGGCTCCTTGCCACCTTTGGGGTCGTTCTTAAAGCTCTTGAGGTTGTCCGTGTAGACGTTGCGGTCCAGCCATACGGGGAGGTTGCTCTGGCAAAACATGCCGAGGGCCTTCTGGCTGGGGTCGGCCTTGAGTAAGGACGTCTTGTTGAGGCTGATGGAGTAGCCCTTCTTGGCGAACTCAGCATAGTAGTCCTTGCCCTGGTAGGAGCCCTTGCCGGGGACGAACTGCTCGGCACCGCCACCGAAGAAGACGTCGGGGCCGTCCTGCTTGGTCCAGCTGTAGTTGGTCATGCCATTGAGGGCCTGGTCGATGAGCGGACCATACTCGGAACGGCGACGGGTGTGGCCGGTCAAGGCAATTGGGGTAGCGTCGGCCATGAAGGCGGTGGAAACAGCTCCCCAAGCGCCGCGCTACGCCATGTCAGTGATGTTCCTGTGGCGATGAAATGGAAACGGGTTGAGTCTTACGTGAATGCGGCGGAAGATTTCCACAATGGTCTCGACCTTGGGGTCGTCAAAGGGGTCGGGCGACGAGTCGGCGTGGACACTGGCGCGTCCATTGTCAGCATCGTGTCGTCCTCAGTCGGGGAGGGCTATCACATACCCCATGGCGTTGACGGTGCTCTTGTGGCCCGAGTACAATGCAGAGGCCGAATTGGCAGAATCCGTGATGTAGCTGTCAATCGAGTGCGTCATCTGGTGACCCAGGACGGGGAATTCGTCCATCTTCATCAAGGTCTGATATTTGCCGTTGATGCTCTTGTGCCCCAGGAGGCGGGCAGCGGTGATCTGCAGACGTTGTTGGTCAAAGCCCAATTTCAACAGTTATTGGGGTGGGCTAGCCTACCATATTGGTGGTCATGCCATCGCCGATGAAGAAGATGACATTCTTGGCCTTCCTATCCTTGGCAAGGGGTCGGACAGTCCAATAAGCAGTGGTCTTCTCGCCGTTGTAGTACTCCAGGACGACGGTGTACTTGCCAGGCTCGTCAAGTGATATCTTGCGGTAGGCCTTGGAAGCGACGTTGACGACGGACGGCGTCTTCTTGTCCTCTGCGTAGAGGTCCTCGAACCACTTGAACTGCCACTTCTCCAGCTCGGGCTCCTTGATATTGAAAGCCGTGGCAAAGTCCTGCGGCTTGTCATCACCCTTGGCAATGGTCACCTTGAACTTCTCATCGGGCTTGCCGTCGTGAGCAGCCTCGGAGCCATTGACGGGAGCATGGACCTCGACGCGCAAGTCGAAGAGCTGACCGGGCAGGAAGTCGCTCTGGTCCGGTGGCAGAAGGCAGCCCAACGTCGGGCAGGTCCCGAGACGTTGGTACGTCTGAGCCGAGACGGCCGACAGCGTCGCTGCCACGAGGGCGGCGACGTTGAGCTTGGCAAGCATCCTTCCTCGTCTCCGGAGGGCTTCTGTGCGATGAGATGACGGACTGACGGCGCGGCGAGAAGGCCACTGAGCTTTTGGGAGACGCGCGAATGAGGGGGAGAGGGAGACGGGTCGACCATATGAGCCACCTCACGCGGGTCGCGGCCAGCTTATATGAATAATTCTGGGCCGGAACAGAGCAGCTGCACGCGCGTGGGCGTCGACAGTCGGAAGAAGCCGAATGGACAATGGCCGCGGGATGGCTGCCACGTTGGGCACGTCAAGCTGCAGAGGATATCCGCGTCATCCACCCGTCGCACGTTTTCTCATCCATGCGATGCGCCGGCGCGCGACAACGTCGTCCTATCAGGATGGTCCATGAGACAGGGACACACCGATGGAGCGGAGGAACATTGACCATCCTGGCGGGAGACGTCGAGAGCTTCTGGCGTCGACGGACACGATGTCACCGTGAACCCTTCATCGTGAGGAATGCGGGCACGTGCCGGCGCCACTCAGGAGCCTGTTCAAGCGTATGTATACCCTGGCGTAGAGTCAGACGGAGGCTGGAGCAGCATGGTTGGCTCGGGTCAGGGGCACGTCCTGCAGCTGGCTGCGCTCCTGGTCCAGGCAACTTGGTGATGTAGGCGGTGGTGGAGGAACCACCGCAGCCACCTCGAAAATCGCGTGGGGCTCGACAGCGAGGACACCACCCGGAGCCCGAGGCTTTTAGTGGTCCAGGTACCAACAACGGCGCAGCTCCACGCCTGCGGGCGCTAAATGGCCTCTAATCTGCATAAGCTTATGATGCTTATCCTTGATACGGAGCTTGGCGGGATGGGCTGGGCGGGATGCACGATCGGCTGCCGACCCCGTGGGCCGTCGCGGGCGCCTCATTGGCAGCTGGAGGCTCCAGAGGTCGTGCCAGCCTAACTGCGACCGCAAAAGTGCAAAGTCATTGTTTCTGTCTTCCCCGCAGACGCACGACGAGCTGAACTTGGAGTGGAGAGAGCATCGGGAGAAGGTGTAGAGCTTTGTATTCCCGTCGGATATCGTGGACTGTACTGATAGCTTTCAAGGCATCCTTCTCTCTTATAAATCCTGTCTGAGAAGAGCGTCGTTGAGCGGCAGGTCCCATCATTGCACTCTGCGCCGCCAGAGTCAACAGTACTCGATTGCGGGACAACAATGTTGACAGAACCCGCGCTGGTGGAACGGAAATTAACGCATCAACAGGGCAGCCTAGCCGTCGCGAGCTGCCGAATCGCCTCACCGAGACAAGCCATCCGTGAAGTGAGCCAACGGCCGGCTTCGTCCCACACGCTTGTCGGCGGCCACGTTCTAGGCTTCGGACTGGATGCCCAGCTTGGCCAAAGCACGGCCGAGAGGCCCGACGGCCGGCCAGGCCATGCATGCACAGCGACCTCTCGATCTTCCCGTAGAGCAACCATGTCGCATCGCTCTATGGAGCTTGGCACGCAGTGAACGCCAGCCAATCTCGTACGTCTCCACCACTTATATACGGGTTCGCGTGATGAGTTGCATTTGACTTCCCACAGTCCTCGAGTGCGAGTCGTATGCTCTATGTAGTTGTTCTCCTATAATATCTTTCACTTGCGCTTCGCTGTTCAAATGCCGTTCTCCGCCGGCTGCCCATCCTCAGGCGCTTTGCCGTTGAGATCCGCCCAGCCGGGCTTGTTAATCTTTTCCTGGCCAGCCTCGCTCTTGAAGTGATACCCTCTTGCACGCGGGCGCTCGCCCGTGCCCTCCGGCAATTCGGGCTCGTAAGTTGCCAGAAACTGTTTCCTTGACTCCTCAAATTCCGACGACCCCTCGCCCAGCTTCCGCCGGATAGCTGCAAAGAAATCGCTCATGACATGATGGTTGTGAATCTGGAGCAGGTTCCAGCCCAACATCTCCTTGGCGTTGAGGAGATGATGCAAGTAAGCGCGGTGGTGGTGCGTGCAGGTGTAGCATTGGCAGCCGTCGGAGAGCGGCGTGAGGGAAGTACTGTGCTCGGGTGACCACATGTCTGCGCCCAACGGTCGAGGGCCTTCGGTGGTGGGTGGTGGGAAAGTAAAGGTGAGAGCTACCCCAGAGTCAGAGGCGCTGCTGACGAAAGGTATCGCGCATAGATCGACGCCGAGGGATATTTGCCGGAACACCTCGTGTGGTGTCTTCGGAGGATCCAGGGACAGTTTCGGGAGTTCCGCTAGGGGGGCATAGCGGATGAGCTCCGGGAGGATGTTCACATTGTAGATCGCCAGTCCCGAGAGCGCATCTAGCACATCCTCAGAAAGGTGCCTGAGGTAGTCCCATTGAATGGGAAGCTCAACGGGGAGCACCGGGGCAAAAAGGGAAGTTGAGGCCTCGTCGCGCTGGACCCGGCTGCCGAAGTGACGCAGAAAGTCGTCGAGCCACTCTTCAGTCCGCTCGACCATCTTGATGAGCTTCTTGGAGGCAGGAGTGGTGCTCGAGTGCAATGTATCGGCCAAGGGAATCGCCAAGTCTGGCCGCAGGCTCTCGATGGCTGCGGCGTATTGCGGCACCGTCACGCTGGCAAAGCCGGTTGAGGTGAAGAGGGTAGCCGACTTAGCGCCGTTGCCCATTGGTGTGATGACTGCCGGGCAGCGTCTGGCGCCCATTATTGTCGTCCTGTCGGAGGGCATTGCCGTGAAGCTGTGCAGCCGAGGGAGGTTGCCTCTCACAGGCGACTTGTATATAGGGGGTTCCTTTTTCTCGACGACTGCGTCACGTTAGCTGGTGGCGAGAACCACGACCAAAGCCTACTCACAGTCCTCGAAAGCCATGTATGTTGCTTCCACAGAGGTGTGTTTGCTCAAGTTGTCGGGAGTGAGGTGAGGGACGACTCCTCGAGAGGTGGTGGCGACGTAGTTTGGCGTCTCGATGGCTCGTCGGCCGGCAAAGACGAGCCGCCCGAGGCGCGCTGTGCAGCCATCGGTGGCACCTAAGCTTAGAATCTCAAATATCTTCCTAGCCGGCATGGTGGAGGGGTCTTGATTCCCGGACTCGCTCATCTTGGCATGTTCGAGGGAAAGTCTGATGAGCTCCTGAGTGACGGATGGCCCCCTCGTGATGAGGGTTCGGGCTGTCGACGCAAGGCGAATTCTGTGAAGGGGAATGCCGCGGTCGCCTCGTCGTGTTGGGAAATCTCAGATTGCGCCTGCCTGAGTACAGTTCACGATGAATGTCGCAAGTCTAAGACTGAGTCTCGGTTCTCATGAATGGTTGTCACTCTCACCACGTCAAATCTCACTGCGAAAAGTGTGGCTGAGATGGGTGTAGAGCCAGACCCGATGTTCCCCCGAGGCGGACCCTGAAAATCTGCAGGGGAGCGAGGAACAGGGATCTCAGCCTTCAACCAGCCAAACGTGCGCTAAGGGAACTGGCCAATGATGACGAGACGACGACGCCATCAGCACCTCAGAGACCGGCAGCGTCGGCGGTTGCAGCAGTGTCTCGCAGCCGTGACCAGATTATGGTTCAAGCCGTCTTCGACTACGAGCACTTCGTTGCATTGACTGTTCCTGCATCTCTTTCCAACTCCGCCGATGCAGCCTCGCCACGACAATCTCCTGCGACAGCGCCGACAACGCGCCGCCACCGCCGGCCTCCTCTTCTGAGCTGCCCGGTCGAGCCAACAACGTCAGCTCAGCCGCATATCCGGCGCCGAAACGCAATCCGAACACGCCCACGCAAGCCTGACCCACACCTCCCGGCCCCAGCTCGGATTGGCATCGAAGCCCCCCTCCGCCGCCCAGATCGTAGCGCATCCGAGGCCCTCGCGCTCTTACACCACCACCATGGTTGGCCGTCATGACGACGAGAATCAGCCTCTCATGACTGAACAGGAGCGACGTGCGGCCGACGCGGGCGCGGACCTCGACCTCGACGCCGATGTTGTTGGCGACGATGGGGCTCAGCGCGGGCGCGGACCCCGGGTCGACGATGCGCATCCCGACGCTCCTCTAGACGACGAAGGCACGCTCCAGGTAGAGGACCACAGCAGGCCTCCGACGCCGCGCTTCCTGCAAGACGAGAACGCTTGGAAACGATGGAAATGGGTGCCGTACCCCGCTCGCCGCATCATCAGGGCCGTGGGCAAGTGGTCTCATGGCCCGGCGGATGCGCGCCCGTATCGCATCAAGCCGCTGTTTCCCGTCGTGCAGGAATACCCGCTGTGGCTCGTTGAGCGCTTTCTGCCCAAGCTCAAGTACCGCGTGTGGCTTCTTTTCTTCTACTTTTCCATCTGGCTTATCACCTTTGTGCTCGTCAAGCGCAGAGGCCAGGTCGCGACCGAGATTGCAGGCTGGGGCCAGCCGCAGACCATCAGCTGTGGCGACTCGTACTGGAGTGCTGGCAATGGCTGCGGTCTTGATGGCAACAATTGCCGCCCGTTCTCGGACAGCGGGTTTGCGTTCCGCTGCGAGGCCAATTGCGAGGCCTACCACGTCCTAAATCCGAGAGCCGTCGGCGATCAAGAAGTCATATACCGCTCTCTTGTCGTGGGAGGCCCCTCCAACGACGTCCACCCTGAGCTTGCCACGTATCGTGGCGACTCGTACATATGTGGCTCTGCCATACACGCCGGCGTCATCTCCAACCAAAATGGCGGCTGCGGCGTCGTCAAGCTCGTCGGGCGGCAGCAGAACTTCATTAGCTCGCAGAGAAACGGCATTACGAGCGTTGGCTTCGACTCATATTTTCCCTTGTCCTTCCAGTTCGCTGCAGATGTTGGCTGCTCCACGGAGGATACCAGATGGTCTCTACTCGCGATATCGGTTGTCTTCACCACCGTGCTCTCGCTCTTCACGGCCTCACCTGCCCTATTCTTCTTCCCGACCTTCATTGGCATCTTTTGGACCGTCGGCATGGCGTTGGATTCGCCTCCGCAAAAGTCCGTCGCCGCGCTCTTTACCAACATTTTGGGCAAATTCCTGCCGGTCATGTTCATCGCGTGGGTCATGTTCGACAAGATGGGCGTCCGCCGCACGCTCAAGGGCCTGACTGCTCAATTTGAAAAGACGATACTTTGGCTAGGTGCGTGCTGGGTCGGAGCCATGACCAACTACACGCTGGATTTCATTCCCATACAGCGGCTCAACAAGCATGACCTCGACCAACAGCCCGGCGCCAAGGCTGCGCTTTCAATCATCGTCATCGTCCTTGTCGTCATTGTCGCGACTCAAGTGTGGTTCTTCAGGAAGGAGGCCCGGTTCATCAAATACATCAAGCTCTATGCGCTTTTCCTCGGGGGCATCGTCATTGCCCTCGCCCTCCCTGGAGTGAACCTGCGCATTCACCATTATGTGCTGGCGTTGCTCCTGCTCCCTGGCACCAGCCTGCAAATGCGGCCGTCTCTGCTCTACCAAGGCCTTCTCATCGGCCTCTTCATCAACGGCATCGCCCGGTGGGGCTTCGACCCTGTGCTGCAGACCTCAGAGGCGCTGCAAGGTGACGCGCAGAAGGGGAGTCTACTCCCGAACATCCCCTCACCTACCGTGCACCTCGGCAGCGGCGGCTCGGAGCTCTCCAACATTACCTTTGGCTGGGACAAGCCCGTTGGCCCGAGCTATGATGGCATCAGTGTACTAGTCAACGACGTAGAGCGCTTCGTGACGTACTTTGGCGACGACGACGAAAAGTCCAATTTTGTCTGGTCGAGAAATAGCACTCTGGACCTGCCCGAGTACTTCAGATTTGCGTTCACGAGCGGCAGCGACACTGGGGATTACACCAAGGCCGGCATCTGGACGTCGGACGGGGAGTGGCTGAAGATGCAGCCAGGGCCGTCCAAGGTCAAGGCTCGGAGCGTGGACAGAGAGAAGAGGTTACGGCGCCGATGAATATGTGAAGATGTAGCAGTTGGAAATCCCCAAGCTTTTTCGTGTCTTGAATATATCCTAGAAGTCGCAATAGTCGTGAGTCTCAGTCGTGTAGATCGCCGCGGACCTCTTTGGGATCTGGCCTCTGGCATGAGATACCCACTTTTCATTTTGACAACCTCATCTGGAACTTCATCTGAACAAACTTTGACCAAACAAAAGTCTTAACATCCACGGCTTTTTCATGTGACCATATCTGAAGATTTTTCGCATCATTTATCGTTGAATCAACTGATTCAATCAAGACGCTGCACGACTCAGTGATCAGCGCCCTTCAGCTCCCTCATCAACAGTTGTCCGAGGCAGCTCCCTCATCAACAGTTGTCCGAGGCAGCTCCCTCATCAACAGTTGTCCGAGGCCAAGGTCGGGCGTCACAGCTTAAGCCGCACAAGACCTGCAATCACAAACATCACAGCAATGCCAACCCGGATACCCACAGAAGGCGACTTCGCGTCACTCGCCGCTACCCTCCCCCATTCCCTGCACTTTCCGAACCCGCGCGAGTCAACCACCGCCATTCTCATCCTCTTGCATGGCCTGGGCGATTCCGAGGCACCTTTCGCCCGCTTCGCGCGCAACATGGCCCTGCCGGGGGTCCTCACCATCGCCGTGCGCGGCACCGCGCCCCTGCCGCCGTCGTTGCTTCTTGAATCCTTCGACGACTCCGCGGCGGACGGCAGTGGCGCGGCGCACTTCCACTGGGGCGATGACGTGAGTCTCGATCAGCGCACAGGGGACGTAGACCCGGATCCTGGCTTTGAGCGCGCAAGAGGCTTGATTATGGAGAAGCTAGTGGGCGAGGTCTTGATTAGCAAGTGCGGGTGGGAACTGAGCGACATCATCCTCTTCGGCTTTGGGCAGGGCGGCTCGCTGGCACTAGGCCTCGCCTCCGCGCTTCGCAAGACGCCGACAGTCGTCGACGTGACGAGCGGCGACAGCTCCCACGACCATCGACGCAAGGATTTCAAGGGCGCCATCTCCATCGGCGGACCACTACCAGCGTCCATGGTGCCAACTCGGAGCGCTCGCGACAAGAGCGCCACGAGCGTCCTGGTCTGTCAGCTGGATGAGGGCCAAGTTGATGTTGTCGAGGGCGAGTTCGAGGACGTGCGCGCTGTGCGCTGGAAACGGAGGGATGTGGCCATGCCGCGAGATAAGGAGGAGATGTTTCCGATCATGAAGTTTATCGCGGACAGGTTAAAGAGCGGCTGGTAAAAGACCATCCTATGGGGACTTCATTGGCGCAGCCTAGGGTATCATTCATGAATCATCGCTACCTTATCATATCTCGTCGGCGTGACCCGCCTGCAGCATGTCGGCGAGTATATCCCACTTTGAAGACTGGGCATTTCCGCCCGCCCTGGCGACGCTCCTCAGTCCACCGCATATGAAGCGCAGGTGTCTATCGAAATCCGCCTTTATGCCCTTTAACGTGGACAAATACGATTCATCGTCTCTCTCCGCGCCTACTTCGGACGCTCGCGCCCTGCCGTGCTCCAGCCTGATAGCTAGGTCTAATATGTCGAGGATGCATTCCTGGATAGGAGCCAATCGGCCCTCGAGACACGCCTGATCAACCATTTGCCTCATCGCGTGCGCTTGCACGGCAACCATGGCGTCAACGTCCTCCGCGGCCCGCAGATCGCGTAGCATTTGGCTATGGATGGGCTCCAAGACCAACGTGGCGAGATACGTTTGAATCGTCGTGCAGAACCAGAGGAGCCTGCTTCTCGAGGCGTAGTATAAGGTCCTCTCGTCCCGACTTCCGTAGTCCGTCCAGAATCGTCGCCAGACCTTCCCTTTATGGAGGGCATAAGCTGCCCTCTTGATCTGTAAAAGGAGCGTGAAAATGGCCTGGTAGTGTTTCGTGATTTCATCCGTCACGATCATCTGCACCGGCCATTGCAACCTGTAGGTGATCTTGACGCTCGGGAGCGCTCTTTTGACGGAGGCGCGGGCTTGAGAAAGTGGCATGTCTTTGCCGGCGGCATCGACATCGATGGACAATCCGTTGGTATCGACAAGCGACGCAAAGGCTTCATGCCCAGCTGCCATCAGCCCGTAGCGGTCGTGCCAATCCGGCAACAAGTCCAACTTTACGAATAGACAATCAGAGAAGGAGGTAGCCGAGGGTCCGTCCGACATGAGGTACAGAATTTTTAGGGTGCCCAGCGCCGAGCTCAAGCCCCAATCTCTAAACAGTGCGTTCTTGAGCGTCGTCGAAGTCTCGCGATACTTGCTCTGAACCCACTCGTCAAAGGCCGCACCAAAGAGATCTGCGAATGGCGCGAGTTCGAAGCCTTTGGGGCAGACGGCATCGTAATCAAGGGGTGGCTCGTCACAACCCTTTCGAAAGAAGTCCGTGCCACGATTTCCCAGCAACCTAAGGACCACGACGTTCTTGCCAGCATTGTAGACTTTGCTAACTGCCGGCTGGAGAAAGGTCGGCACATGTAGTCTCCCATCGATGGTTCTACGCAGCTTGAATCGGCTCTGCCAGATGTTCCTTGGCGATACGTTGTCCGATATCTCAGCGACGAAGAACAGTTGGTTGCCTGGGAGCAGCTTGCCCTCGTCCATCCAGTGGCGGATAGGTCGCAGGTAGACGCTGAAGCATTCCACAAAGATTCGGGCCAGGAACTCATAGGTGTCCAGCCTACCATCAAGTTGCGCCACGCTTGTCTCGTCAAATATCAATTCCAGAAAGTGAAAGGGTTCCGGATCAGGTACCGCTTGCAACCGAGTGACGACGTTGCAAATGGCGAAGAGCGGCTTAAGCAGCGGAAGCAATTCTGCCTTGACGGCCATGAGACTGAAGACAGAGTCGTCCTTTGGCGACGCAAGGCGCGATTGAATCTCGGACAGTTTGCAGTCCAAGGTACGCAGGCGTTGGGATATGCAATCCTGCAGCGGCTCAAGGTGCGGGACTGCCTGCGACTTACTTGAGAACTTTCGTAAAATGCCTACTTGCAGTCCAAAATCTGCAAAAGTGCTCATCAAAGCCTTGTGTGTTTCCCACGCCATATTAGACAGCTGAAAGGTTGGGATGGCGACACCTTGGTGGTCGAAGAGCGTCGACTCAAGGCCATGGAGCATGAAAAGTACCTCGCGCAAAATCTGTGCTTCACAGAGGGGAATCTTGCGTGAATTGTCCAGGGAGACTTGAGACAGAGATTCTCGTCGCCATTTTTGAGCTTCCAGAACGTAATCAAGAGCTGCGTGGTTTTCAGGGTGGATGATGAATTCTTCTGCCGATTTGCAGACAGATTGTCCGTATCCTGAGGTGGATGTAGCTTCGGATTCGTCTGTCGAGCGCTCCTCAACCTCTTCATCTGTAGAGCCGTCACTGAAGCTGGCATTTCTCCAAAGGGTCGCGTCCTGGTCCCAGCCGTCTTCCTTCGCGATATCCTCCCAACGGAGAGCTTTGTCGGCCTCTTGGCCATCCTCCTCCTGCCGGCATGTGTCGAGGTCGCTGAGTCTCGTCTTGAAGGTCGGCTGGTCGGAAAGCTCCAAGAGAAAGAGCAATATCTCAGGATGCCACTTCGACGGGTGCTGCTGTAAGGTGTTCCGCCTCTCACGTAGGGCATCGGCGAGGCCATCCCTGTGATTGACTCGAAAACGCTCCTCCAGGCCGTTCAAAGCATTCTCAACCTCAAATTGGTTTGTGCGAAGGTATTGCTGTGACCTCAGGCTTCTCAGGGCGGCGTCGCATGTCGCTTTGAACCTTTTGGGAGCTGCCTGGAAGACTGTCAGTCTTGACTTCTGCGATCAACGGAGAGAACAGGGGCATCATCACCTTGGCCGACGACTGCGTCAACGCTTCAACAAGCTCTTCTGTCAGGTTTCCAAGTTCCGCAAAGAATGCCATGGCCGGGGACCCTTCATTTTTGGCAGGTTTGAGCAAGCAGGCGGTGTTGCAGTTGGATGAGGCCCCATGTGGTACGGAGTACGCTCGTCGTCGATGCAGGGGACGCGTCTGGCGCGAAGGGGGCCCCACAGTGTCCGTTCAACAGCAGGGACCGGGCAATTTAGCGTGAAATCAAGCCCCTTAAGCCTTTTGCGCCACATCCAGACAACCCGACGTCGCGCTCTCTCATCCGAATTTCAACGTCCGACATCACAAGTTGTCGGCGCACGAGACACGCCACAGCCTTGCTCGCGAACCAGCTCCTTCTCCCTCCCTTCCTCCTCTTCCGCCTCGCGATTACCCCATCCATGGCCGCCTGAAGCGCGCCTTATCTCGCAGGTCTTTCGCGATCTCGATCCTCGACGTTGGCCCGTCATGGCGATCGCGCGACCCGTACGGGCGCTGATGTTCGCCGCCGCTGTCTTGTGGTGCTTCTTCCTCTACCAGATCTTCAAGCCTTCGCCTGCGCTACACGGACCCGGCGACCGGTACCAGAACTTTGAGCGAGACCCCAATCTAGACCGTGGGTTGCGCCTCGTGGACGCGACGATGCCTTTTTGCTAACTATCCCTTTCTGCAGCCACCGGGGAACCAGATGGCGTTCTTCGCCGCGCGTCGGAAAAGTATGCGCCGGACGCCCAAGAAACGGATCGAATCCCCGCCACGTTATTGGCGCTCGTGAGGAACAGCGAGGTCGACGACATGGTGCAGTCCATGCTGGACCTGGAAAGGACATGGAATCACAAGTTCAACTACAATTGGACGTTTTTCAACGAGGAACCGTTCTCGGAAGAGTTCAGGAGGAAAACTCGAGCGGCGACGAATGCCAATTGTAATTACGGTAGGCTACCTCGTGACAGGCAGCTGGACTGCGCTGACTGCGTCCACAGAGCTTATCCCGAAGGAACACTGGTCGACGCCATCGTGGATCGACGACGGCATTTTCGACGAATCTTCTACGATTCTCGAGGAATCAGGAGTGCAGTATGCCAAGAAAATTTCATATCACCAGATGTGTCGATGGAATAGCGGCATGTTCTACAAGCACCCTGCGTTGAAGGATGTCCGATATTACTGGCGCGTCGAGCCCAACGTTCACTTCTTCTGCGACATCGACTACGACGTGTTCGCCTACATGTATGACAACAACAAGACATACGGCTTCACCATTAATCTTTACGACGATCCCAAGACCCTGCCAACCCTATGGCCCGAAACGGTCAGGTTTCTCTCAGACAATCCGGGTCACGCCATCCATGAAAACAGCGCGTTTAAGTGGGTGACAGACGACATAAGACGGCCCGAGAACAACAAGAAAGCCCAAGGCTTCTCGACCTGTCATTTCTGGAGCAACTTCGAGGTTGCAGATATGGATTTTTGGAGGAGCCAGGTCTACGAAGACTATTTCAACCATCTTGACCGCGCGGGTGGCTTCTTCTACGAGCGGTGGGGCGATGCTCCTGTCCATAGCATTGCTCTCGGTCTTTGGGAAGATGCGAGCAAGATTCATTGGTAAGTGCTGCCAGAAGAGGGGAGTGCGTCCTTGGATTCTGACAGTGCCTAGGTTCCGAGACATTGGCTACCAGCATATTCCCTTCTTCAATTGCCCTAACTCTCCCAAATGCAAGGGCTGCGTCACGGGCCGTCTCACCGACGGCGAGGCCTGGCTTCATCAAGACGACTGTCGACCAAACTGGTTCAAGTACGTTGGAATGGGCTGAGCACTTGGCCGTGTTGGCAACGAATTGCCGTTGAGCAGCTGACGGGGGTGCAATTATCTATATTATCGGCGGCTTCGCCTCGTATCTGGTTAGCAAGGGGGTTAGCGAGGCTGGCATGGATATACCGGGAGCAATACGGGAGCATTGTCGAATTCGGGTGTTATTGGCGCGGGCGGGTTGTCGCAGCTGCGTCTCAGGGCTTGCAGTATTGAATCACGTCCCTACGTAGAGGTGTTTGACGAAGAGATGTCATCAGGAAAAGGGCCAATTGGTAGTCCAATTCTGCATATCATAATGCACCAAACACCGTTACGACACCAGACGTTCCGCCGACGCAGAACTGATCGCCCCAGCCATTTTCCCTCCACGCCAAGCAGCTGGTCACATTACTCCGTGTCTTTTCTTTTCCGTCCTTGCCTATTGCCTTCTTTCTTTGTTCGAATCCTTGGGGACCCCACGGAACCTTGACCGTGGCAGCCAGATCGCCGGTGAGGAGGTCCCAGGCCCAGATCCTGCCATCACCATTCGCGTTTTCTGCCTCGCCCGTCATTTCGTCGCCGGCAATCACATACTTTTCTCCGCCGCCGAGCAGGGACTGGACACGCAACTCCTCGTTCTTCAAGGCAGGATGCGAGTAAGCTCGAAGACAGGTGCCATTGCCGCGATCCATCATGCGCAGCTTGCTGTCCAGCGTGCCCACCAGCATCGCTCGCCCATCTTTTGTAAGGCTCGTGCTCGTCACGCTCGCCCCTAGCACATCCGTCGTGCAGCGACCCATCCTGACGTCGTAGCTTCGAACGCGCCCGTCGACGCTACCAGTCACAACCTCCGGTCCCCGCACGACGAGGGATGTGATGGCATCTCGGGCATCATCAAGGACCTGAATCGGTTTAAAGCTGCCGCTCTTGGTGTCCCAGATGCGCACCGTTGTGTCGAATCCGCCGCTGACGACAAGGGAGTCCCCGTCACCCGCAAAGCGTACACAGTTGATTCTCGCCGAGTGGCCCTGCGCATTGCCGCCGAATCGTCGCGTCGTCACGGCCGTCGAAACGTCCCAAAGAAAGACGGAACGGTCTCCTCCGGCGGAAACAAAGCGCTCATTGTCCGCTGCGACATCGAGGCTGAGAACCTCATAGCCGTGGGCGGCGTAGGTCTGGATGAGGCGGCCCTGTGGGACAGATGGCTTCGCCTGTGGGCGGATTTCCGGGATCGTTGTGCTGGGGAATGGATTGTACAGCCGAATGGCACGATCTGAGGAGCCCGTCAGTATGTAGTTGCCGGGCGATGCAGAGTAGGCGACCGCATGTACGGGGCCTGTGACTGTCGTTAGCGGTGACTTTTGCAGAGACATGCGCCAGAATCCAGTACCATTTGAGCCAAGTAGATGCGCCGAGGGCCTATCGGGAAACGCCATCCTGAAGGCTTCGATCCACCTTATCCGTTCATGAGCCCCGGCCGCCGTAGCACCATAACGTATAGACAGGCTGCATCATCTCTACCTTGGATTCTCACGACGTGTCGTGAGTTGTCGGAGGTCGGGCCGGACACTGATGAATGAGGTAAGCTGATCAGGGTCACGTGGTTTGATTGGCTGAATGGCGACGCCACAGCTCTTTTGAGGCAGCCGCTGTGATCAGCGGTCAGCATCGAGGTACAAGTACAGTGGGGCAGCGAAAGTAACGAGTCGCGAGCGCGTTTATTGACCCCACAACAACATCATTAAATTGCGGCCCTTTGGGTTCAACCGGCCATTGCGGCCGCTACAATACCTCTAAATTCTTAAAAAAAATATCATAGCCCTCATAAAAGAACAAGGATTGTAATGCTATATGAATTGGGTACCCCACTGCGCCGGATCGGAGAGAAAGAGGGAGTATCACCCGGATCCGTCCATAGAATCATTTCGCGCTACCGGGACCAAATTAGTACGCGAGATTTACCGCATTCAGGACAGCCGCCAAGTCTATCTAAACGCGATAAAAGACTAATATTCCGATTAATTAGCCTTAATCCTTTTATTTCCAATAAAGAGCTTCTCGAGTAGACGAATATTAGCTATTCTATAACAACTCTAACTCGGTATCTCTAAACACAAGGCTGTAACGGAGCGTCCTTTAGGGATTCCGAAGTAGGTTTGCTACTTCTTAGAAGGTAGGTCAGGTTAACCTAATCGAACAGTATATCTTTTACAAAGGTAGTCCGCAGGAAGCTTTAAAGACTTCCTAATTAATAAGCTATAATTAACTTAGATTAATTACTAAAGATCTAGCTATCTACTATAGTAATAACTAAGGTATATATATCTATCTAGTTCTTCATTAATCTATATACTCTATGTAATCTATCTACTCTATTCAGAGCAGACGGATTAGATAGATCAGACAGAGTACTTCCTTATTAGTCCAGGCCCTACTTATTATAACGTATATTAAAGCTATCATTCTAACCTTTCTTCCGTAGGTTATATCACCGTAGCTACCTTGTCCCTCGGCTATACATTACCTATCTAGTGCCTAGCCTCTAAATAGGCCTCCGCTATTAGTTCGTAATATTATTCCCCTCCTTCCTTTAATCCTTGTCCCAAGGTTAATAAATAGTAAGTATATCCCTCTCGTAGGTCTGACTTGTTTTTCCCTCATAGCTAACCATATCTAGCTTACGTATTTCCAAATCGTATCGTTTATCTACGTAGTAATAGCAAGACGTATTAGTTCGTATTGTATCTATCGGGATCTAATTATTCGATATAGGTCGCTATACGCCGTATTAAGAGAGCGGATCGCTCTGCTTCGTTTTAAAGGGTTATTCGAAATATTTATCGTATATAAAAAAGAATATCGCTCGGTACGATAGGAATTTCTCGGTTACTAAGTTTAACGCGATTAAGGAGCAGAAGCGCTGCCTGCATGCTAACGCCTAGGCTAAACGTCAAGAGGTTAGCCATCTAGCGGCGGCTACGGCTACTACGTACTCTGCTCTTGCTTAGGCGTAGTAGGATAAAATCGATATTGCTACGCGTCTTAATCGCTATACCGAGACATAGTCGCGGATATTAAGGCAAGAGCTTACTACGCTAGACGCCCTAAATAAACCGGGGTCTAGCAAAGTTACCATTCTAGATTCTTTCCCTTAGGATAATCTAGATCCTTCGTCCTAGCTATCCCTTGATAATACTACCGCAATATCCTCTTACAATATATTAAGTTCGTAAAGGGTTCCTAAGTATTTTCTAAGTATAGGTATCCTTTCCATTTAATTAGATATTCTTTTCCTTGCTAACCTTTCCTATCTTTTAGGATTATCTCGATTTCGTATTCTTAGTCGTTATTAATTTCTATATATTTATCTAGCTTAGCGTTTCTTAGTACTAGTTCTAGTAATAAGATATAAAATATTAGGTATATCCTTATTGTTTAAGGTAGAGATAGTCAGTAGCTAGTATCTAAGACCTTTCTTATAATTCTAAATAGTCTAATCTTTTTCTAGTCTAGCTTATCGCTTAGTCGCTTTATTTTAATATTTCGTTAGAGAAGATATACTTTATCCCCCTCCTTTAGAGTTAGTCCTTCTAATCTCTTTTTATTAGCATAGTATTTTATTCTATTTTATAAGAAAATCTATTCTTATTTCAAGTAAGTATATATCTTATCGAGTCTTTGCGCAAACTTCGTTGCTATAGGTATATCTACTAATACTTCTTATATTATAATCTCTAGGTTATATCTATAGTTAGCTTTAAATAGTAATATCGCGACTAATTCGTTATCCGAGCTATTATAAGCCTATTATACTACTAGTAGGAGTTCTACCTAGTTATTTTATTCGTAGTTAATATAATACCGTAGGTACTACTCTAATATCTAGTTAAGTCGTTCTATCTATCTATCCGTTTATAGATAATATACCGTAGATAATAAGTATTTAACTCCTAGTTATTACATTAAGCTTTTCTAGAAGTTAAATATAAAAAGCTTATCTCTATCTAAGATTATTTATTTTAGTAGCCTATACTAGCTTACTACTGTCTTTAAGAATATATAGGCTAAGTCTTTAGTTATACTTACTTCTTTATATAGGATAAAATAACTATATTTCGTAAGTTTATCCGTAATAACTAGGATACTATCGTATATAGTTCCTATCATAGGTTCCTTAGACCTTAGTAATTTAACAATAAAATCCAATACTACTATATCCCAAGCTCTATCTAGCGGGGGTACGGGTTAGAGTTTCCTATATAGTACGTATCGATTGCTTTTAGCTTTATTATAAGTATTACAGTTCCTAATTATTTCTTAGGTTACTTTCCTTAGCGTAGGGAAATCCCATGTTCGTCTAATTCGTATTAGGGTCTTATAGACTCCTTAGTATCTATATAATAGATGCTTATAGATATCCTTAACGAGTTCTTCTTGTAGTTCCTTAGGAATATAGTATCGGTTATTAAACAGTATTATGTCTTATTCTTTAAACAATACCGGGTTCGTTTCCCAATTCCTAGTAACTTTATCTATATCGTAGGCGGATTTAACGCGCTAGTTCTACTCTTAGTCGGGCTCGACCTACTATATCGCATTAATCTATTAACTGCCTAGTCTAAGTATACCTTCTGCGTCTACTTACAAAATAGCAGTACGCTATACCTCAATCGGAGACTTAAGATCTTCTCTTCGGCTAAGCGCGTCGGCTCGCCCGTTCTCGCTTCCCTTGCAATAGATAATCTAAAAGTTAAACTCCGATAAGAATTTATACTATCGGATTTATCGTTTATTCAGTTCCTTTGTTATTATAAGGCTAGTAAGGTTCTTATAGTCTATATAGACCTTAACCATTACTTCTATACCGCTTAAGTAGTATTTCTATTCTTTAAAAGCTTCAATTATAGCTATAAGTTCCTTATTATAGATCGGGTAATTAAGTTCGGGTCCGTAAAGCTTCTTAGAGTAGTAGGCAATAGGGTAAAGTTAGCCCTTATCGTCTCGTTATCCTAGTTATCCGCCGAGTACCTAGTCAGAGGCATCGGTTTTAACTTCAAATAGTTTATCGGGGTTTAGTAGGGCATATATAGGTGCCTTAAGGAGTCGTTCCTTCAAGTCTTAAAATGCTCTTTGTTCTTTATCTCCCTATATAAATAGCTAGTCCTTTCTAGTAAGGTTAGTAAGAGGAATACCGATACTTCCGAAGTTCGCAACGAACTTCCGGTAGAAGTTAATGAATCCTAAGAAGGCTCGTACTTCTTTAACATTCGTAAGTAAAGGCTATTCCCTTATAGCCGTAACCTTATCCGGGTCTATACTAATAAATCTAGGTATAATTTCGTATCCGAAGAACTTAACTTTTTACTTATAAAATTCGCATTTATCCGCTTCTATAAGAAGATTAGCTTCTTACAATTTCTTTAAGACCTTATAAACGTATTATTTATATTACCCTAGGTTAGTTAAATAGATAAGGATATTATCTAGGTAAACGACTACGAAGATATCTAGGTATTCGCGCAATACGTCGTTAATTATAGTCTAAAAGCTTACTAGTATATTAGTTAATCCGAATAGTATAACCAAGTATTTATAAAGTCCTTATTTTATTCGGAAGGCTATTTTCTATTCTTCTCCTTCCTTAATATAGATCAAGTTATAGGCTCCTTTAAGATCTAGTATAGTAAAGTACTAGGCTCCGTAGAGTCTATCCTATAATTCTGCGATTAAGGGTAGTAGATATTAGTTTTTAATCGTAATCTCGTTAAGTTACCGATAGTCTATATATATCCTTAATTTTCTGTTTTTCTTCGGTATAAATAGGATAGGAAATCCTACTAGTAAAACTAATAGTTAAATATATCCTTTCCTTAAGTTCTCTTCAAGGTATTTATCGAGGGCTTTTATTTTTTCTTCGTTAAGTAGGTAGATCTTGTAGAACTTAGGTTCTATTCCTTCCTTTAGAGGGATCTCGTAGTCCTACCTATTATATTCCGGAAGGCCTATTTCTAGCTCGTCGCTAAATAGTTTACTATACTAGCAGTATTCGTCGGGAATACGTTCGTTATATCCTAGCTTAGGCTCCTTAGTTATTACGAAAATCCTAAGTACCTTTTATATAGTATCGTTCGAGGGTATTGCTTTATACCGCTCCTCCGTAACTAATTCTCTTCCTAGTCTATCCTACTAGAGCTAGCCTATCGTCCAGTTAACTCTAGGATTACTCACCCATAGCCAGGGTATCCCTAGTATAACTTTATATATCGAGATATCCGTAATATTGAGCTTTAAGTTATACCGTTTTCCGCTAATAATAGTTAGGAGGGGCGTAGTCTCTATATCAACTCTCCTATAGCTATAGTTAACTAACTCTCCTTTTATAGTCCTAAGTCGGTAGGGCTCGTCTTTATTCTTCCAAGGCAATCTAAATCTATTAACGAGATTCGGTAAGATATAATTTCCTTATACTCTACTATCGAGCATTACCTAGATAGTATATCCTCCTATCTTTATCGGTATAAGTAAGTATTCGTAATTCCTTTCTATACTTACGAGGATCCTATTATTAAATACAGTTAATAGTCCCCTTACTAACTATCCAGGTCGTTTTTTAATAGTATATCGTTCACTTACAGAGCCACTCTAGCTTTTAGCGTTATAAGTATCTAAGAAGCTTATACTAATTCTAGCATTAATTAGTATTATTAACCTATCGTTACGCTGCCTCCTACAAACTTTATCGTAGGGAAGATACGCAGGTCGTTTCCCTCGTTTAAGCTCTCTCGATATAGGCGCGTAAAAATATCCTTAGTCCTTAGTATCAAGATTAGGGTACACTACCTATCGGGTATATTATACAATCTTGCTAACTTCCCTATATTACCTTTAACTAGTATATTATAGTCCTTAGTATATTTTACTAAGACCGTTATCGGAATATACTAATAAACAATTCGTCTCGTAGGTATCTATTTATATTCCAGTTTATCCTAAAGATAGTATAAGCATAACGGATATACGTAGCCGAACTATAAGATATCTTCGTATTATAGTATATTAGGGTAAAGGCAGCGTAAGTCCCCTTCGATATAGTATACTTATCCTAATAACGAAAACTCCCGACTTATAATTACAATAAGTTATTCTACTATTAAAATATCTTTTCTATACTATTCATAGCATAGGAGCTATTTATCCTCTAGGTCGGGGAATTCTATATACTTATCGTATTCTAAGGAAGTATCGCTATTCCCTTTATCTTAGGTAGTACCCTATTATTTAGGTAGTTATATTCCGAATTCCTAATCTCTATTCGGTAGTATCTACGGAATAACTTCTCTATCGTCTTCGGGGTGCTAAGTTATAGATCCTTGTAACGAATTCCGGGGGAAGTCGAAGTTCTATTCTTACGAGGCCAGTACGATTAGCTCGCGTTTAGCTATTGCTAGCAATCTAACCTTAGCTCCTAGGTACTATCTAGATCTATCCTTATCGGATTTATACGTCGGGTATACGTTATCGTAGCATACCGAGAAATATAATTCCTTGTAGTTTATTTCTACCTTACTTATTACTTAAGCCCTTCGCTCTAAGACTAGCTTCTAAGAAGACTTCTTCTTCTAGGAGTATTTATTAGTAAAGTATCCTAGCTTCCTATAAGTATAATATATTTTCTAAGGCTTATTATCCCGTTAAGTAGCATCGAGGTCTATAGGTCTACTATAGTTACTATAAGCCGTAGAGCGGTATCGGTAGGGTCTTCCTTGATTAGTACGTAGAGTATAAGTTCTTAATCTACGATTCCCTTTGTTACCTCGCTCTAGGCATCGTTAGTAATAACAGTTATCGATCTTAATTGCTATTTCTACGTATTCATCGAAGTTATCCGGTTTATCGACTTTACTAAGTTCGTCCTTAACTTCTTCTCGGAGTCTATTATAGAAGTACTCTATAAGAGCGTTTTCTCCAAGGTCAAGTTTAGTTACAAAGCAACGAAACTCTCTTACATAGTACATAGCTAATCCGGTTTATCGTAAAGTCTTTAGATATCGTATAGTAGTTCTTTCTTCGTCTAAATCTCTAAAGGCGTTCCTAAGGCGCTCTTCGAAGGCTTCGTAGCTAACGAAGGTATTATTAGTTTCTTCATCCCTCTATATATTATTCTTATAATCGAGGTAGTCGCGCAAGGTAAGCTCCTACCATTCGAAAGCCTTTTTAGTAAGAAGATTTCCTACACAAAGGATTTATATAGCGGGTCTAGTAATAGACGTATTAATACGCAAGTAGGCCTTAGCCTAGGTCAAGAAAGAACGAACGTTACCCTTCTAACCATTATATAGTTCAGGCTTTAGAAACTTAGGCTAACCGTAATATCCAATAGGCTAGTTATTAACTTAAGCCCGAAGTTATTTAATCTCGGTTCTTATCTACACGAGAAGCTACGTAGGGTTCTACGTATATCCGCCGGCTAAAGATAATATACTACTCGTTAGTTATCAAGGGTAACTTACCGAACAGGAGTAATCAAAATATAACGGAGCATCCTTTAGGGATTCCGAAGTAGGTTTACTACTTCTTAGAAGGTAGGTTAGGTTAACCTAATCAAACAGTATATCTTTTACAAAAGTAGTCCGCAGGAAGCTTTAAAGACTTCCCAATCAATAAGCTATAATTAACTTAGATTAATTACTAAAAATCTAGCTATCTACTATAGTAATAACTAAGGTATATATATCCGTCTAGTTCTTTATTAATCTATATACTCTATATAATCTATCTACTCTATTTAGAGTAGACGGATTAGATAGATTAGATAGAGCACTTCCTTATTAGTCCGGGCCCTACTTATTGTAACGTGTATTAAAGCTATCGTTCCGACCTTTCTTCCGTAGGTTGTATTACCGTAGCTGCCTCGTCCTTCGGCTGTACATTACCTATCTAGCGCCTGGCCTCCAAATAGGCCTCCGCTGTTAGTTCGTAACACCGGGTCGCTAAGTAGGGCCATAAGAGAAGTTCGATTTCCCTACGAAAATGCGGCCTAAAATATCTACGAGTCTCGCGTTAGCTTGCTCTTTAGATAAATATTCTTAGCTAGCAATTTCTCACCCTGAAAATGCGTTAGCGTGGAGAAATTCGCGATATAAAAAGGACTACGGTTTTACGTATCGACTTATACAGCGGCAAAAAACCCACTTACCGCGCTCGCCGTCGCTACGCGCGATTGTAATCTCGTCTAAGAAAATCCAAGACTTCTAAAAAGAAAGCGGCCTTTAAAGATACCGCTGTGTAAAAATCAGGCGCGCCCGAGTAAGCCTTGGTGTTAATTTCGGGCGCCGGGCTGCGCGGGTATGTTGGATGCCTTTGTTACGAACTAACAGCGGAGGCCCATTTGGAGGCCAGGCGCCAGACAGGTAATGCACAGCCGAGGGACGAGGTAGCTACGGTAACACAACCTACGGAAGAAAGGTCAGAACGACAGCTTTAATACACGTTACAATAAGTAGGGCCCGGACTAATAAGGAAGTGCTCTATCTGATCTATCTAATCCGTCTGCTCTAAACAGAGCAGACAGATCACACAGAGCACACAGATCAATAAAGAACTAGACGGATATATATACCTCAGTCATTACCATAGTAAATAGCCAGATCTTTAGTAATCAATCTAAGTCAATCATAGCTTATTGATTGGGAAGTCTTCAAAGCTTCCTACGGACTACCTTTGTAAAAGACATACTATTCGATTAGGTCAACCTAACCTACCTTCTAAGAAGCAGCAAACCTACTTCAGAATCCCTAAAGGACGCTCCATTACACCCGGATACAGCTCGAGGCGGCGTTACCGGACGTATTATTCGCGCCTGCCTTAAAGAAAACCTCCTAACAATTGCGGAACCGGGTTCTATATTCATCCAAGATAATACATCTACGCATACAGCCGGAATAGTCCAATAGTAGCTACGAAATTAGGCTTCCGAGAACGGGGTCCGTTTAGAAGACTGGCCCGCATACTCGCCGGATCTTAATCCGATCGAGAATCTATAGAAATTGCTTAAAGAACGGATCTGCGAGCGATACCCGGCACTTTCAGATATACCGAAGAATTTAGCTTCCAAGGAATTGCTTTGCAGGGCCGCGTTCGAGATCTAGGAGGAATTCGACGAGGGCCTCTTGCAAGCGCTCGTCGAATCGATGCCCGCGAGGCTCCAAGCCGTTATCGATGCCAATAGTTGGTATACAAAATATTAAAAAATTACTACCAGAAACCTTACGTTCTAACGAGCATTCTTATATTTTTTTTATAATTATCTTAGCCTAGCCTAGCTAGCAATAAACTATCGAAGTTACGGTGTGCATGTACCGGGGGGTCCTGGGTACCCCGCTTGCTTCGTCACTTGTGCTGAGTCACTGTACGAGTAAGGCGAGCCCATCATCATCATCTGGTGCAGCTTGCAAATAACATCACGTCCATTCACTAAGAGCCAACGCTGTGGCCATTTGCATTTGCATTTGCATTTGCAACTTTCACCCTCTATTCCACTTGTCGCTGCGGATGCAGCCTAGTTTCCACCTCTCACTGGACACTACTCCACAACCTGCGGGGATCCAGTCAACCTTGCCAGTACGGCTCAACAAGGCTTCGCCTATCATTGTACAGAAAGGCTTTCCACAAAGCGCAATAATGCAATCTTGTCGTTCATCAGATTCATGATGCCTCTTTCCGGCCCCGTTACCGCAATGATGGCTATTCCCCCAACGCCTGAAATGCATGAAAAAAGAGACGCTATAAACGGCCGTCATGTACAACGCTCACGCCAGCGTGGAATAGACAACATCCATCTCCTTCGGGTATAGCTTCTCCATTGGCTCTGGGATATGCCAGCGGAGATGTCTCTGATCCTTCGACTCATCCGCACTCAAGACGACCCGATAGCCTTCCATGGGACTCGCTGGTCGAGACCCGCCCTGGCTGTGGTATATCTGGATCAACTTTTGAAGGCGCAATTCAATAGCATCCCTCGCCACGTGAGAATGTTCCCAGACCTTGCCCATGCCGTCTACGGCAGTCTTGGACACACGGATGCTCTGAATTAATTCATTTATCGAGGCCATGGGACCACTGGCAGTCAATACGTCGACTGCCGTGAGGATCGCGACAGACATTGAGGGAGGGGAGGTGCTCAATATCGTTGGTCGGACGCGGAGAATGCGATCGAGGCAATTTGCAATCTCAAGGATGCTCATCGCGTGCTCCCTGCATTTCTGAAGATGGCTGGCTCGATACTCGGCCGACAGCGTGGACACTGAAAGATGATGTCGATTAAGGCGTACGAGTGTGTGGTGGTAAAGAAGATGCATGGTAAGAAAGGATCCGACTTTTCCTGAAAATGCCGCCGATTCGAGATTGGAGCCGCCAAAGGTCAAACGAGACGGCAGGGAGCTGTACCAATGATGTGCCCTTTTCGCTACAGTCCGCGCCTTAGCAGTGTCCGCTTCAGACAAAGAGGACCTGCTTGCGAGCCTATTTATGGCCGACTGGCAAGTCGACCAAATGTGTACCATCTCGACAAGATATCCCGTAATTTCTGATGATTTTTCGGCCAGCTTAGACACTGTTGACTGGTCCGGGTCGAACGTGGGCATGAAAGCATCGACCTGCTTCTCGAAGCTTTCCGAGTCGGCCGGGAGCCGAACGTATATATCGTCGGCGCTGATCATCACTGGGCGATCCGGGAGCACTGTGTTGAGTCGCTCCAGCATGAAAAGGGACCACATCGTCCTCCTTCTCGCTTCGCAGTACCCAATCCTGTTCATGCCGAAAGGATAACTTGCGAGTCCCTCATCGCTCGACTTTTCATTTTCTTGATTGAGCTGCAGAGAGGCTGCAGTCGCCGCCGCAGAAGATATAAGCTCGCTGGCTTCTCGGAGGCGGCAAGTCGACACATAATAGACGGCAAGGAGAATCCTGCTCTGGACAAGCTGAAGGCAAGCGGTCGCCGTCATTTTTTGCGCATAGTATGCCACTTGGGCATACTCGTATGCGATATGTTTCGGTCCCCCGGAGAGGGCCACGCCGATGGCCAGCACACTGTAGAGGACCATTAAGTCTTCGGACGACTTTTCGCGGGCCGATTTCGAGACCCAGGATCTAAAAATCTTCTCAGGAAAGAATCGCATAATCATGGTGTTATCGATCTGCCCGAAGAACTGCGTGAGCACGGCACTGATCGACTCTGGGTCCGACCCATAAGGGTCCGTCCCCCAAGCTCGACTGAGAACTTCATCAGGGATTCGGGGCAATAGATCCGGGGGAGGTCTCTGCAATGAACCTTGGAGCTTGCAACGCTCCATCGATCGAGCCATGCCCGCCGAGGGCTCCCCATTCGAGACGTACGACTCAGGACCGACTTTGAGTCGCTTGCTGTAGCCGCGATCGGGAGACGCATGAGGAACGTTGATGCCAGGAGACACTGGAGGGCTGGATCCGTTGTCGGAAATCCTGCCATCAAGCCTTGACAACAGGTCGACTTTGTGGCTATGATCCAGCTCGGCAGGGGGAGACGAAGGGGAAGTGTTATGCCCTCCTCTGGGTCTAACAATTCAGCGTCAGCTTCTCAGATGAAATCTCAGACGGGAATCGCACTTCGACGTACGCATTCTTAAACTTGCACACTCGGCCAAACTTCTCGCACTGGACGCACCGCGGATAGTCGGGGTCACATTTGATCTTCTTCTCTCGGCAGGTCACGCACGCAATCGCGAGTCGCTTGCGGGGTTTCCCAGCCTTGGTCACGCCCCAATGTGCATTGACCGCCTCACCATCAATGACTGTTTTGCAGTGGCTCCCGTCGTCATAGAAATAGCACATCCCCTCGCCCGGTACCTCGGCGGCTCGCACGAACCGAGGAAGAAAGTACGATCCCGTCCAGATCTTGGGGCCCAGGCCATCCTTGGAGTTCATTCCATCGGAAGAAATGGTACCCGTCGGTGTCGGCGGCGGTTGAGTCACTCTTTGGTCAGAATACTCAGCACCGCAATCTTTCGCCCCAGGAAAGTGGCCCACAGCTTTGGCTCCGGGAGATCGAAGCGGCGCGTCCCGCGACCCCAAAGAGTACTCGTGCTTGCTCGTGTCGTCGTGAACCGACCACTTGCTGCTTCTCTCAATGTCAGATCGAGACTCCTGGCGAAGATGGCTCTGATCACGATAGCTCGGTGATCGGGCCGCCGAATAGGAGCGAGTAAAATCATGCAGGTTCTGCCTCTCCGGATCAATCCGCACGTCATACGTGCTGCGAGGTTGTGACACCGGAGGGGATGCCGTCCGCGGGAAGTACGAGTTCAGGCTGCTGGTTCCAATACTGGGCGATTCTCGAGGCCGATCCAGCGGCGAGTGCGCTAGATAAGTGCTGTCGCGCTCTGACGGCGAACGGAGAGGGCGCATCAACGTTGGAGGCCCGAAAAGACTGCTCAGCGACGGCAGCTGCTGCCGCGGGGCGGCCTGACCAGCCGGCTCTGCTCGATCTTGTTCCTTCTCAGAAGAGCTACCACCTGCCGGCATGCCGGCAGCGGAACCTTTGTCATAGCTGGACATGGAATGAGAAGCGGGGGCTCGAGAACCCCAGGCTTGCTCCGTGGAGGGTGAAGATCGGGAGGAAAGCGACGATGCGCCTGGGCTGGCTAACTCAGGCGGGCTGTCCGGAGCAACCAAGCGGTGACGGGAATCTAAAGCAGATAAGTCACCCATTGGGGAAGATGTCGAGGTGTCGTCAGAAACAATGAGTTGGCATGTCCAGGAGGAGGTGTAAGAAGATCGTGGCAGGTCGACTTGGAGGCTGCCAGTCAGAAGCGTCCCATTCAAGCAATCGACCAGAGGAGGCGCCCGGGACTTGAGAGTATCCCAAGCAGAAAAGATTCGGTGGAAGTAATATGCCTCTCTTCAAGATTCGAGTAATCTCAAGTCGAAGGTAAGCAGCGAAAGAACCTCAAGGTGTTTCCGGTAGTCAAGCGTGTCCAGGGGCTCCTTTCACCTCTTTCTAAGGTATTGACGGAGACAGATGTATTTTGCGATTTACACTGTCGATTTACACCTCTAAAAGCCGAACGCGAGCAAGGGATCGAATAAGGTCTGTGGATGGAGGATGGGAGGGGGGAGTTGCTTTTGAAAAGAAGCTGAACGTTCGGATGGGCGACAAGAGGAAGTAACAGGGTCCGCAGAACAAACATACACGGAGGAACCAAAGCGAGGCCCAAAGGTACCGGTGGAGCAGGCTGAGCTTGGCTCACATCACTAGGCTCGAAGGGCAAATGGAGGGCCGCGGGCAGGGTGCGAGTATTACAAACACGTGCGGTCACCCTCTCTGGGAACCATGTGTCCATGAGATGACTTCCGGGCGCTAGAAGGGCTCCCAAGATGGTGGCTGTCGGCAGCGACGGCATACCAGCGAATGGGCAAATTCTAGTGACATGGGTCCAACGGCTCTCGCTTGGTGGTCAACATAGCGTCACATCTGCAATAACGAGGCACGTCTAGGCTCCGGGGGGTGGCTTAAAATGGTCGAAGGATATCCTGGCAGCGGAGTTCACTAGGGCCAACAGGGCGTGGGTCCTGCACGCCAAGGGGTGAACAAAACGATTGCCAGCCGCGAGACGGATTTCCAGGCTGATGAACAACTGGGCGACGACGACGCATGAGACAGTGATGGCAGATTTTCACGATAAGGTGGTGGAAGCGGAACATGTCAAACGATCAATCACTCGCGTGGTGTCGGGAAGAGGTCAACAGCAGCGGCGATAATATCTAGGCCTGGCGGAAAACCTCAGGAGCCCACGAGTGGCCAGCAGATCACGATGTCTGCAGCGTCTCTACTCAGCCTCCCGCACTGAGTTCGTCAACAGATGGCTCGAGCGAATGCTACGGTCGAGAGCTCTTGCCTCTATTTGGCAGACGCACATGCCGAGCCCCCAGTGTTGCGACTGTTCGAGGGGTCGTCCGGCTGCCGAAGCTGGCTTTGCGCATCGCGGCCGGCGTCATGCACGAAGGCGCTTATTCGGCAGGCGGAAATAGGATCGGGGGTGGTCGCCTGCAACAGTGCTTTGAGACTCGTGAGCGAGAGTACAGTTGGCGCGGGGCCGCTCCCATTCCGCTGTGCAGTCTAACACAGTCAGTGTCGTCAACGCCTAGAGGCTTGGCTCGTGCCTCGGGCGCCTACGTATTGGGAGTCGGGGCCAAAAGTACCCGCCGGCCTGCCTTTTGTGTAAGTCATGGGCCAGAGTGGAAGGCTGCAAGGGTCCAGTTCTCTGACCATCTGCCCAGGATCCGTTCGACAGGGTGTTCGGAGCACTAGCAGATACCTTCGGCAGGTCATCCGGCCCTCTGGGATTACGGTTGCAACGTGCGGACCGCGTGCTGCGAGACGGCAAAGCAGTCAGGTCACAGCGGTAATGTTTCCCCTGCGGTATACGAGTACGAGGGTGAATGGTAGAGGACGCCGAACGGGCAAGCCGATGCTCGGGCTCTTCAAAAGTTAAGGTTGTCATCTAGTCGCAGCAATTGCTCAAATGGTCAAAACGCAATAGGTGCTAGCCGGCAATAACCTTGGGTCATGAACGAATGCCTGGTCTGCTTGTACAGCAGGTCGGCGCAGGGTCTGATGGAGATTTAAACGGATGCAGCCGCCGCATCGTCGCTGCCCTCCGAGCACACGACAGCCTCTGCGAGTCGTGAGACGTCGCGGCTGGCTGCAAGGCAAGGCAGGAGGAGGGTCGCAGCCCGGACAGTAGCGCTTGGGGAGGTGGGATGGCGCGGGACTATCAAGCCCACCATGGCCGGCATTCCCAGATTCACTATGGCCTGTGCGCTGCATCAAGCTTGCGGAATCAAAGCCAATCCCCAAATAGCTTCTCTGGCCGGAGACATGAAGCAGTGCAAAAACAAAAAGCAGAGCTGGGCCATGACACACGGCGTAAGCCAGAATCTCGCTTACCGTTGCTTAGGATCCCGGATTCGGCCGCCTGCAGCGAACTATCTACGGCATCCCTGGTGAGAACGGCGGGATGGGCGATGCTTATTGCTTGAGAAGGCAATTCCCCTGGCCGTCGTGCCGTCAAGGAACTCAGGCAATGCTCAAATCTGGGTACGGTACCAACAGCGCAGAGTGCCATGCATGCTTGGGGCTTTTGAACGAGGCTTGATGGTATTCACACGCTCTCACGAGCGCCGCCAAGCTCGTCGCCGATCCTGTACAACCTGAAACCTTGCCTGCCACCTGGCGTTCGCCCACTTCTCCAGGATACCTAGACCTACTGCGCGGGCCCTGATCCAGGGACTCTCTCCACGATGGCGCACCAGAACGGAATATGGTGCTTAAGCAGCGGCAGGGCTAACCAATTTTCGACGTCTGAACTCCGTAATCCGTATTCGCCTCCGATATGAATCACCAGGTTGACGTCAATTCAAGACGAAATGTGCAAATGGGATTCGGCTACTAGCTACGCTTTGTACGAGAGAGGCTTCACAAGCGCCGACCTCCTCACGATTGCTGCCGCGTGTTCGAACTGCCTCCTGAGTCAACAGACAAGATCTTCGATCAATGGCCACCAGTCACC
This sequence comes from Tolypocladium endophyticum, assembly GCA_024339985.1. Taxonomy (NCBI): domain Eukaryota; kingdom Fungi; phylum Ascomycota; class Sordariomycetes; order Hypocreales; family Ophiocordycipitaceae; genus Tolypocladium; species Tolypocladium endophyticum. The sequence goes on along the minus strand of JALHBW010000030.1, from coordinate 8,846 downwards.
GTGTTGCGCGCCAAAGCTCGCGACCAACGCGGGTTTGGGATCATCGGACCAGTGATTGCAGGACGTGTGCCGGGTGTGGTTCGACCAACCCAATCGGAGCCAAAAGAGGGGCGTTGATGCGACGGCCGAGTCGCTCTGGAGCCGATGGCACTTAGGCGACTGCCGACACGTTACGTCAGGCCCGTCGCATGCTTCGAACACTTGTGGCTTCCTGCTCCTTGCCTGCCGGGGCGGTGCGCAGGATCAAGGGCACCCCACAGGCTCCAGAAGGGTCCGGATATCGAGCCACAGAGCCGGCGGGGGTGGACACCCATCACCGGCAGTGTCGTGTCCAATACGAAGTAGGAAGTCTCCGGGCTGATATGGCAATGCGTGACGCGAAACAAGACCATTACTTGAGCGCATGCTACCGTTGAAAGATGCGGGAAGCTACCCCTTGATATCTTGCAAGTCATGTGGCGAAACGCATGTTTGGTACAGTTGGCAAGGCCCTGGAATGTGAATTTCCCTACATAGAAGAGCTTCCTTCACAAGTACGAGTACAGCAAGCAGCCCGCGGCACATCACGGCATGTGGGCGGATAAATTTGGAACCCCCTGATCCTGGGGCTGGTCCCTGCGCCAAAAACCCCCATGCCACCTTCGGACAATCGTGTTTTCCCCCCTTCGACTGCCGCCCAAGAGGATGCGAGGGAGTGACAATGGAGAGATGGGCAGCGAATGTGCCGTGGCGGCTGACGCTCGCGGTAAGGGCAATTTACAGGCGGTGCATACGTGCAATTATTTCGAGACTTGGCGAACTGGCAGCTTGGAGGTGTTGCCCTGCTTGGGGACTTTTCCGGGGGAACTGGCTTACGCGGAATCGCCAAACCAACCTGATGTAACACCGCCGAATCCATGAACGACGTGACAGTCAAGGGGTGATGGGCATCGGGATGCATGCACAGTTGCTGACCACCCGCTCACCATTCCCCTGAAGAGCCTCATCTTTGGAACTTTGTACCGAGCATGAGTCTCATGCAAACGCGTCGCCGCTCCGGAGAAGTTAACAAAACCCCGGACCCACCGGCACACAGTCGGCCTTCACGTTGGTCCAGGGGTGTGAGACAGGGGACCCGCCAGCTATTCCCTGATTGAGCACCTTCTCCGGGGCACCCTAAGGGCACTAAATCGGAGAGAACAACCAACGCCAGCTTGGCTGAAGAATCTGATGTGTGATTACATGACAGACTCTCCGTGCCAGACTCCCCAGAGGCCCTGTTGGCTAAACGAGGAGCGAGCGATCTTCCGCCGCGACTCGACAAGGAGTTCCCAGCGGGTCCGAATATTCGCCGTGGACCGTTTGACCCACCCTGAAAGCTCGGCGGGTTCCGCATGAGAGGACGGATGTCATCAGCCGCCGATTTCACGCGCCGTAGGATCAGTTCACGGGGGATAGCCGCGGCGATGGAGAGCTTGTAGTGAAAGGGTCTCCAGGAAAATACCGTACGACAGCACGGAACCGCCATGACTGACCATATCGTAGCGGGCGCCGCAGCGAATAGCGTCTATTTTTAGGCGAGCGCACACCCGCAGACGATGAAGTACCCGTGCGAGTCCTCGTCAGGCCGCATTTTTGCAACATGGGCCGAGAGCCATGAACCTGGGATCGTCATACCGTGGTGGCCTGTGGGCTGTAACGTGGACTTTTTGGACGACCTGGCCAACCGGCCTGGCTGGGGAACTTATTATCCGCAGGAGACGGCCGTCGGACTACTCGGCGCACACCATCTCAGTTCTGGACCGACGCCTGCCGTGCTTGGCTGTCAGCGCACCGCGCGCGGCTTCATTCGCTCCCTTCTCGGTCCCGGCACGTCAGTCTCGCCCCGACCAAAGGTACAAAGGTTCTCGCCACAGATTGGCGACATGAACAAGCCGCTCGGCACTCCGCGCGGCCACTAAAAGTTGATAACTTTTGCGGACCGCCAAGCGCTAACTCCTCCTCGGCACTCTACGGACGGGTACAAGTCGCGAACACTGGTCACTGAGAAATGTCTTCCGGCAGATTGATCAACGAGTGCAACTCTTAGCCGAAACTTGGTCGCAAAGCTCACATGCAATGTGCAGGGGAAAGATACTACGCACAACCTGACACTCCGTCCCTTGTTGAACACACTTGTCCGCATGCACACCGGGCCATATCTGGCAACTACAGCGAAGAATGTGACGCTCGCGGGGGTATTGAACGTACAGTCGGTAACGAATCAACTTGGACGGATTTCGCAGCGCAAGGAAGACTCAAAGTGGCCTGAAACCAAAACTCGGGCGAATGCACTCGCCCAGATTTGCAGCATGAAGCATTACCTATAGGGTAAGGAAATGGGAATCGGTCGACCCCGAGGGTGCTCTAAATCCGGAGTTTCCCTGGCGGCCCGCTACTCTCTGACTCGGATGCACATAGGAGCCGCCGCTCAGCTCCGATCGAGTTAGGCTCGGCATTCGCCTCGACACTTCGACAGCCGGCAGTCAAGCCCAGGGGCACAGCGCACACCTCTATACAGTGGCTTGAACTTTGTTTGCCAGGCGATCTCTCTTCCCCTTGGGTCAGGATACGTTACAAGTCTCAGCCGCTCCCGAAATTGGACTTCGTTCGCAGCTCGCTTCACGATGAGTGTTCTCCGCCGCCTTGCGGTCAAGCATGTTGCGGGCTGCTTGTCTAAGTTTGGTAATGGCCGAAATTTCGCATTTTAGCCGCAGAAACGTCGACCACTGGACAAGAAGACGGATTGGTTCCGCAGCGCTAAACACTGGCTCCGAGTGGCACGCGATCTTGCGAGGTAACTCGGCCGATTCGGCTCATTGTGGAAAGCTGTCGCGCAGTAACGGGTCTGCGAACAACCCCACGAGTACGAGTAAGCTGGATGCAAACGCGATTCTGTTCGTGAGAGACTAAGTTGGCGACCCGCCTTCCGATGACATACGAGTAGCTCGAGCGGCGCTCCGGGGAAGCATTTGCGCGCGTGTCAATGACTTAGTCGTGGCGGCTCGGAGGCTGAACGAGACACCACCATCGTTCCACTCCTGTCCTGCTAGCCGCGGCGCTACAACATACCTCGCATGGATCACCCCCTTCTGGTCTTTGCCCGGCGCCACACTTTGCCAGCAGAGAGCCTGCAATTTCATCGCGAGTGCCGACGTCATGTCGGCGGGAAAGTCGAAACAAGCCCGTACTCCCACGGGGCTGCCGGTAGCTGATTGGATTGGAAACGGTTAAAATGTCTGCGCATGACATTCAGCTTTTGAGACAAATTGTTGCACCGATTCTTGATGCTACGACACAACTTCATTATGGTCGCCGCCTGGAGAAAGCCAACACGACAAATACGAGTTCTCTGTGGCCTCCGTGCCCGTGTTTGCAGCCCGAAACAGCCGTCGGTATCGCTCCAAGGTCAAGCGGCGGCGAAGCACGCTCTATCGATTGTGGCGCCCAGCAGCCGCAAACGAGAAGCTGCCCACACGACCGACCCACACACAGGAAGCTCTGCGGAAGTGGGTGAGCGACGCGAGCACTGGCGATCTGCAACTCCAAGGTTGTGAAGGATTGGGAGTGTCGCGAAGTCAAGGGTCATGTTGAAGCAAGCACGGGAAGGCATAATAACTACGGAGTACCTGTAGTTTCCTCATCAGTATAAAGCACGTCTCTCACTCGTCGCAGTACGAGACTAGCAGAGGTTACGTATTCGCTAGTGCCTTCGACCCTAAATCCCCTCCGACACGAGCGGAGGGATAATAAGCATCTTTCGCTTGGGGTCGTGATCCACGGGCATGTGGGCTGACCCGAGGGTGCAACCCGAGTCTGACACGGCACGACGCTGGCAAGCATGGATGGGTCACTGGGTTTCTGGTCCTGGTTTCTTGGTCCTTCGTACTCGTACGAGTAGTGCCGGGCGCCCGCCGGCACTGTTGTCGGGATGCGCCCGGGTACGTGTCCAGCCACAAGGGCAGTGGCTCGAGAATCGCGGGGGTGGTGTGCGCCGTTGGAATTCCGCGTCGTGGGGGACCGGGCCCGACGAGCTCGCCTACAGGTCCCGACGATTCGGTGTAAGGACATGAGGCGCGGCTGGATAGACGGGTTTCCTTTTTGGTCCGGGCGCGCTGATGGATGCTGGCGCCGTGCCGCTTGGATCCCCACACCGAGCCGGCGAAAACAAAGGTTCTTGCCTTGATTAATGAGCAGAAGGAGACGCCGACGGTGGTGACGGCGACCCGGGCTGTCGGTATCCTCTCACATCGAGAGGTTGGGCGGCGGCATGCGCAGTGGCGGGCCGGCGGCAGGGAGTTGGAACAGACCGGCCGTCCGCGACCGAAGTCCCAAGGTGGCAGGGCCGACGTTCGCGACCAACGACGACTCATCCAGCCGGTCCGAAGGGTCCGCAGGGGTAGAAGGTGGTGTCGTGTGCAGATGAGCCGTCGGGTCGAGGGGCGTGGGCAGATGAAGGCCCGCCTGCGTTGATGAGCCTCCAAGCATCCACGGACCAGCGCCACGAGGCCGCACAAGCGCCTCTCGGCACCTTCCCAATGCAAGTGCCGCTAGAGCGATGCCACTTGTCTCACTCCAGGTTTCTGGACCTCAGTTTGATGGCTGGCTGATCATCGGCCGGATCTGCACAGCAGCCGTCATCGTCGGCTGCAGGCGGTCCAACCAGGGGCCGGCAAGTGGTGCGGGATCTTCCCTGCGTGTTCTGAAAGCCGCCCTCTTCTGCCACGATTACGTGCATCCTGGCAGAATGACGACGATGCTCGGCGGCACTCCGCAAGCCATGATGCTGTTGCTGCTGTGACATGCAACCTCGACGACAGCTGGTGTTGCTCGCTGCTACCGTGATTGTACGTCGGCTGCTTCCACAGCAATGGCCAGCACGCGCATTGCTGTCGGGGCAACGTACAGTAACCTCTCCGGACAATGAGATAGCGGCGCTCAGCTGCGCGTTGCATGCTGGCCAGCTAATTAATGCACAAGCCTCGGACGTGACATTCTCAGAAGGGCGACGCCCAGCCGCCACTCGACTTGAGCTCTCCCCTTCCCGTGACCAAAGACCCTGACCTCCAATCCCTTGTCCGATGCACAGGGCAACTGCCGTAGTCATAATTGACGCTAGGGCGCAGATGCCGGCATATTTTGGCCAGAAGAAACGTCGACCTTCTTCTGCACAGACCTCAATTGCAACTAATTACTACACGGAGGACTTGCGATGCTCCTCGAGAATGTAACTAGGATGGCTCGAAGTCTTCGAAACCTCGGCAAAGAAGGCTGGCATCCTGGGGCATGAGCGTGACGACCGTGTCGCAGCGGCCCGTGACACCACGGAAGCTCAGCCAGCACAGAGAGCGGAGTCCGGAGTTGTACGATTCAAGCCGCCTCTGAGAGAGCTGAGGGAATGGCCCGCTCTAGGCCTTCTGCCCTGGCCGGCGAGAGGTTGCCAAGCACGACATTGCGAACCAGGCAATGCGAGCGCATCGACAAACAATCGCCACCCCCCTGCCGCGCTCCATGTCTACAGTTGCCATCAGCTGCGTTGGTCGCCCTTCGCGTCATATGGAGTCCACGGACAAGTGTCGCATTGTCCACGCTACGCAGAATAAGGGGGCAATGACCGAGGTGCTGACGTGAAGTGGGCGGCCAGCCGCAGGTGGGAGGTGGGAGGCGTCCGAAGTGCCAGCATGCCACCACAGAAATCATACTACATGGAGCATAGCGCCGGGAGGGCAGCACTTGACGCCCCTGCGAGTAATGGGACAAGGGAAGCATGGGCGGGGACACCCGTTCGCACTTCGGGCTATGAGATGCGCCGATGCAACCTCAAGAGACGGCCCAAGACCCGCGGACGCAGGTTGTCACGGCCGCCGGCCATCTCAGATCTCCACGTTCCTGGCGGGTCCATCGTGGCTTCTACAGGACGAGGACGAGCAGGTGATTGTCTTTCATGGCACGATGAGCCTCATCTGCGCTACCAGACCCTCATTCAGCATTACTGTACTCTCGCCATATCGCCATGTAATCATGGTTCCTATCTTTGGGCGCTCACTCATCCCGTGGGGGTCATGAGTAAGCGTTACGGGTTCCACCAATTCATCCATCGTTCCTCAGCATCGTCCGATGTTGTCGATTGCCAATTCCCGAAGTCCTCAAGCACCGGAGGCGGTCAGGCGTCTCGTCTTGCGCCCTCGTCATTTCCCTCCGGCCCCGGCCCCGGTTGACCTGGGCATCTCACAGTAGACTTCAAGAACCCTGTTTGGCAGACCCAGCCCCGACTAGCTAGGGCGGAAGATGAGGGCGCGCAAGACGAGGTGTTTCGCTGGCCGACGCCTCGTCGTTCTGCGCCGCGATTGCGCGGACTAGTGCCAATAATTCGTGTTGTTCCGGCATCACTTATGGAGTGCGGAGTACGGACTACGAGTAGATCTCGGTTAAAAGCTTCCTCTCAGCAAGGGTCTGCAAACCAACCAGCCACCGTTTTGGCCTTTGCCGAACTCGCACCAAGCATTTGAGCCTCGGGGGGGATGGGGCCTCGAAAGTGCCAAAATACGCCTCCTTGTCGAACGGCGTGTTGGTGGTGCGGCGCAGTCTGACAGCTTGGGATGCCGGCATCGACGGGGGCAACAGGGGTTCGGCTGTGGGATGCCTCCATGCAAGTCCGGGGGCCCAAGCTCGCATTCGCGATCCTGAAGAACCCATTTACTATAACGAGCACTTGACCTTACCGATGGTGGAATGGCGTGGGAGTGTGCTTACCTCCCTTCTAGAATCTTGTCATGCATGTTGGGCGGCGATTCTTCACGATTTGCCCCCCGTCAGCGCGATAGCCGTGATATGATGAGCCCGTCAGGGGTGAGTCTCGAAGGAGCTGCTTTATCAGCCAAAAACCGGCCCCTGGCCCTGTTTTCCGGTTGATCCAGATGCTTGAGTCCTCTCCTCGGACATTTGAAGTAAAGCCACGGAGAAGAGCCGTCGGGCTTACGGCCCTCGGACCGCGCCGGATATAGACGGCGAGTTCCCTTCCAGGACAGCTTATCACCGTCATACGCAGCCGGCGACTTCTTAAACCGCAACTCGTCTGGACATGCCAAGGAGAGTAGCGCGACTCGCGCACCCCGAACACACACACCGTCCAGGCTGGCGACAGAGACCCAACAACCATACCTTCTTGGTTGCGTGGCACTAGTCTGGATACTCACCAGAACCTGGGGCCCCAAGAGTCTTCGACAATTCTATTCGTCAACTATCGATGCTCTCTCTCTCCCCCTTAGTTGGAGATGAACAGACATCATCCCACCCTTGCAAGCGTCTATGCCATGCGCTAGTAGGTCAACTACGAGGGGCGCAACAGGCCCTTTTGCCAGCTGCAACCTGCAGGCAGACCGGCAGGCAGCAAGTGAATGGCAGAGGAAACGCGACGCTGCCACTACTGTTGGTCGGGCTCGTATGTAGGTACAGGCATGCGTGCTAGGTGCACATGCAACTGATGGGTGGCCAGCGTTGCCACCGAACGCACAAAGCGCCGAGAACAGGGTAAATAACCTGTTCCGTGACCCAGACTGTCGGGACCAGGCAGCAACCTGCCTGTTGAGGAGTTGTTGCGTCCAGCGCCCAGCGTCAGCAGCATCATATCAGTCATGGATTCATTTCGCCTGGGCAGTGATGTGACCTGAGACTCTGGTCGACATGTGCTCCTCTGAGCCGCCGCGGGAACTTGTTGTTGCCCGAGCGGCGGCACGGCGGACATTATGAGCTGTTCGCTGCCGGTCTTTGCCACACGGCATCATCATCCTTCCTTGATACGTTGGTAGCGAAGGAAGTAGTTCAACTCGCTTCCACGATGTCCCGGGGTATGGTACCATTCAAAGGCAATGATGGTTCTTCGTATACCGGGAACGACTTTGCCACGGACCAACTAGTCCAGCCGTGACGCCGCTGAGCGGAAATACGAGTACCGTTGCTTGCTTGCTGATGCCAGTTCTGGCGCCAGGAAACAAAACGCAAGCTGGTAAAGACTCGTCGGGCTCCCCAGCACGACATGCGGCTCTTTCGACGTGCTCGGCACCATGCGACATTTCCGCCGTGAGCATGCATAGAGACGGTCAACAATGGACACTGGATGGTGACACGGAGTCTTGGACCTGCCCGCAACCCTTGGACCGCCGACTCGTCGGCCGACACGCGCGCAACCACAGTCTGGAGCAAAAGCAGAATCGGCCGATGCGGCTCAGCGGCAGCATTCAAGAGGAGCCAACAGCCCGAGATTTTGCGATGCGGGAACCTCAAAGGGCCCACTGCAACGGCAAATGCAACAACAGGCGCCGAGCCAACTGCAGCGGTGGTGCGTACCTTTGTTGGCGCTATAGGTAGGCATATCAGTGGTGCATATCGGAGCCAACAGCATATTTCTGCTTGACGCGGACACGGCCGAGCTCCAGTTCTCTATTTTGGTTCGTCGTCGTTGGAGAATGGGACTGTTGGTCCTGACTCCTGATGGCTCATTCGACCGACCCGCAAGCCTGCATCCCCACCGGCCTGCTTGCTGATCTGCTCGTGCTCGGCGCGATGACGAGTCGCTGTCGTTGCAACTACCCGCCGCGTCGCTCCCCCCTCCGTCCCGCCGTTGCAAAGGTTGACGCCATGTCGTTTCTCATCTCGGTGCAGAGTTGCTAGATACGGATGGGAATGCGGCTGGCGTGGCGCGCCTGTCGGCAGGAGGCGTTTCGCCAGCAGCCACCGCGGCCCGAAGATCCCCAATGTCGCATCGAGAGCCTCCTCCTCCCCCATCGCGTCCCCAGATCGAGACAGGGTTCGGCCCCTCCCCCCCCCCC